>CAJQZM010011897.1:0-18084 GCA_907164665.1 Colias nastes | reverse complement strand
TAATGGTCTAGAATCTAGATAATCAAGTGTAATTGGTTATTATAAAGCTAAAGATGTAATCTTTCTCCACGTTGCTCTACATTTCCATCAAAGTTGAATTTTATGAAAATGTAGAGCAATATTTTCGATAATTACTCAGTTGTGTTTACATAATATTAATTTAACTTTTCATATTTATAATCTAATAAAAGTAATCAACATTTTCCAGAGTTTCAACAATGTGCTGTATTTGAGTGCTCGATATACCTACAGCTCTAAGTTTATCAAATTCTCACCATAAAAAGGCACATCTTTATTACAGTAAAAGACGAATAGCACTACAATTATTATTCTACTAGCTTTCCGCCTGCGGCTTCGCCCGCGTTTTCAAAGAAAAACCCGCATAGTTCCCGTTCCCGTGGGATTTCCTGGATAAAACCTAGCCTATGTTGCTCAGTGAAGCTTTCTAAATTGTGAAAGAATTTTTGAAATCGGTCCAGTAGTTTATGCGTGAAAACCATACATACATACATAAATACAAACCTTTCCTCTTTATAATATTAGTATATTATTACCGCGAAGCGCGTCGAACGCGGCAACTGATACACAAAAATAATCCTTATGGCATGATTCTGTATTCACGCGCGATGACTTATAGCGTATTTCATGTATAACTTTGGTGTTTCTACACCGATTTACATGATTCTTTTTTTATTGAATAGGTAATAAATTTAAGAACATTTGTGTCGTACATGATTTCTATGTAGCTTTTACCATTAAGGCTGCACACGCGACGGAAGCTTAAAAAATGGAGTAACTTCTCCCGTTTTCCCAATATTTCCCTTCACTGCTCTGCTCATATTGATCGTAGCGTAATAAAAAGTATACTATAACCTGCCCAGGAGTATGAAGAATAATTGTGCCAAATTTCGTTAAAATCCGTCGTGTAGTTTTTGTTTCTATAACGAATATACAGACAGACAGACAGACAGACAGACAGACAGACAGACAAAAATTTTACTGATTGCATTTTTGGCATCAGTAGCGATCCCTTATCACCCCTTCATAGTTTTTTTTTAAATATATTTCATGTACAGAATTGGCCTCTCTACAGATTTATTATAAGTATAGATGAATGATTATGATCGTACCTCTTAAATAAATTAACTGTATACCTTGTAATCTAAGCTAAACAAGATTATCTGTAACAATGTTGGGACCTCATAATTCATTCCATAATAATGTCACTGAACCGTCACATGAATCATAATTTCGCAAAAAGCGTATATCTTTCGAAAGAATGATATGAAATAATATTACATATAAATTACACATACTTATTTCATTATGAAACAAAATATACGACAAACTTTTGAGCTAGATCATAACAGTTTACCGTGTTTGTTGCCAAATTAAATACCAGAGGCAACCAGAGGTACCTAATACGTTTTTACATGTCGACATACAAATGTAATAGTGTCAATCTAATCGTTAGCCTAATAAGTATTGACACAATTTTTTAAACCTACTCTAATGCAGTCATCAATCATACAGAATTGATAATATTTACAGGAGGTAAAAGTTAAAAAAGTCCGCCGCTTGATCATAATCTTATGAAATTAATGCTTTCTCGGAAACTGCGATATGTAACTCAGTGACTTTAGCATAATTTTATATAACTAGATGTGATAACTCTTACAACTTCTATGAACATCAGAAACAAGTTTTCGGCTTTTCTTTTCATATTTCTGTCATCCAGTTATATTTTGATTAATAGGCATGCATATAGATAACATAACTCACAATAATAATATGTTGTTTCATATCTATACTTTCTTTAAAGCCCCATATTATCTATATACCCGTCACATAAACTTTTTCGATTTTGTCTCTGCAAGAATAATGCATGTACATATATCTTGAAATAAGAAAGGACAAAGGAAAAAATATGCATAGTTCCTGCAAAATATAAATAAACTAGCGGTCCGCCCCGGCTTCGCCCGTGGTACCTACATGTTTAAACTATCCTATCTCTCAAGTTGGATCGAACTGCATATGGTGTGCGAATTTTATTATAATCGGTTAAGTGGTTTAGGAGTCCATTGAGGACAAACATTGTGACACGAGATTTATATATATTAAGATTAATTACATACTATCCTTCTTACACTTTAGTTCGAGCCAAGCGTATTCTACGGTGTAAGAATGCGTATTCAAAAAGCGTAAAGCCATCGGAACTATTTAATATCATATATGCAAAGAAAGTGATTTCATTGAAGGTGCGCCCAAATCTTCTCGTTGGCGAGCCGCCGTAGTAAGCTGAATGGCTTTTTCTTGTAAGGGCCAAACCTGTTCGGCCACACACCTCGTCTGCACCGATACAAGATATTTATACAGTAACTAGTTTTAAGGACATTGATCACTCTTATTGAGATCTTCGTGTTTGTTTTCGTTTTTTAACATGCGTGAAGATGATGCGATAACTATGTGATCATAGTCCTTTTTGTACGCGAGCTTTGGATGCTCTATTTTTACTCTATAGTTTGTAAATACGTACAAGAAAAAGAAACTATACACTTTCGAAAATTCAATCATTCGGAACAATTATTTACTAATTCTCAAAACATGAAACAATTAGTTTAGCCAGAAATTTGAAGGTACTCGTAATTTCTTTGTTTTATATTACGCAACACACCCCACGCCACATGTTATTAGAGGCCATTCATTGTGCTCCCAGGTGCTAGTCACTTTAAACAATGTAAACAGTTCTGATAAGGTTATTTAAAATAAATTTTACGGTCTAACACCGTAACGCAAATAATGAATTTCTTATAAAACATTCTTAACAAGCTTTTTGTGCCCTGTTTCGTAACAACAGAGCAAAAAACAACGCAGTTATTTTCAACTGTACCATCTTTTACTTCCTCTAGTTTATCTGCAGGATTAATGTATTTTCAAGATATTGCACCGACGCGGTTTATAGAAATTTTTCTCACAAGTCAAAACTTACCTCCCACTGCCTGATCATTTGATAAAATAAACTTGATGAATTGCCAGAAATTATGCAAACAACGCTAGAGTGGGTTTAGTTCGCACACTTTCGCTGAGACAGTTTGGAGTCGTTTAAATGTTTCGTCATATGTGTTGTCCGACCACTTGAGAAAGACCTTTCATCTAACTTTACAAATTTTCACATCAGTCACTGAGAACATGATCATAATATTACCTGGGGGTCTTCATACGTTGGTCACTTATAACGTAAGACTCTACGACCACCCAAGGCGATTTACGCATCGGTCATTTGTTAATTTTTGACAATGTTAACTATGCAATTAATTTCAATCACTTCAAAATTGTTTTATTAATGGAGTATTTAAAATTCAAACAATTTAAAATATTACGTCAACATAATTGAAATAGTGGATACATATTTCAAATGAGAAAGATAATTGCGTATATGTATCTACGATTGCGTTAATATGTTATCGTTATTATGCCCTAATATAGTTAATTACCTACAGTATAAAATGCGCCAACATTCCTTAAACTATATTCCTATTTATTTTTATAAAGCAAGAGCACAGAATTGAATTCACTTTTCGAGGTCGCAAGCTATAAATATATATACTGTAATTACGGTATGCGAAATATGCAGGTTAAATTATAGTGACATGGCAAAAACAAACAGATTGCATAGCGGACGCAATGTTTATCCATTCCTTTTGAACGAAATTATTCTTGAGTCTCAGCTTTGGCTTCTTCGGTCACATTCGTTAGCCGGTCAATCCGATACGGTCCAAAAATAACAGTCAAAACAATGGTTCACGGACTAATGATGCCAAAAAGAGATATTCACGATACTCCTTAACGTTGAGAAACCTCCGCGCTGTCTCTCGAGATTCGAATTCAAGATCACGATTTTATCATTTGCTTTTGACACGCAAGTGTTTGCGTATGAAGCAAAAATATTTGTAGAACACTCCGTGGTCTTGCTCCACTGTGCCATTTGTGTTGCACAATTTTAATCTTTAGTGTTTATGTTAAACGTTTTAAAGTGTTAATTAACACTGTTTCCTTGTGATGTAAACTACTAAACTACTGCTAGTCATAAATGAAATATCAATGTTAATAAGTGAAATGTCAAAGACTTGCTCTGTATTTTAACGATACGATTATTATGCAAATGATAGACTCACCTGTTAATAAATAAGGTTGGCTGTCTTATCATATAAGACAATTTAAACTTAGGAGGAATGTTAAAGATATTTAATGTTTTCTATAAACAAAATATGCAATTCCCATAATGTTCAATGCACTTTAACACTGATTTTACGTAACAGCACCTCTCACTGTATGTGACAACAAATGTTAAAACATCCTATTTTATTATTATAGATAACCAAGTGAAATCTCTTATCTACTTTTGTAATAATATCCCGTTTAATATCCACGAACACTGATAATTGCTTATGAATACCACCGTTAGTTTAATTTATTAACAATATAACAATATATTGTTACATAAGGATGATTGTCGAAATCGCGACTAGAGGCGACCGTGAGAAAGTATTGAAACATTGCTATATTATGTTCGTTCAGCATCAATACATTCTTTCTCACATCCTACATTGGTATTCGTATTCATTAGGAAACGATCATATTTAAACATATTCCAGCTCTTATGTTATTGAAAAGTGAATCCATTAAATATTTCTGTGCTATGTAGAGTTGAATATTATGATTAAAGGCATAACTTAAAAAGTATGAATAATAACAGAAGGTGCGATTTTAATTATTTTGTAATTTTTCAAGTAATACCTACTGTTTGATTAATGTTAAGTAGAGTGCAGCTTAATAAGTAGATACATTTAAGAACACAACATTAATTATATGATTAAATCTATGTAGTATTGCAATCCAACTTTACTACATTCTATAACAATATTTTCATAAATACATTTGTACATAATAAGACATGCGTTTAATACATGCAACAAAAAACGAGAATCGTGTCGCCAGATCAAACGTAAACTTGGACATAAATAGATTTTCCTAGCGTCTGACGCAATTTCCGCGTTTTTTCAGCTCATTAATTCGAAACAAAGGCTCATTGTGTATAATATTATAAATTGTAAATCAAGCGCGGATAACACTTAGCTAGCTGTTTATGGAAATGGAACGCAGTAATCAAGTCGTTTTGTTCCATAAAGCCACAGTATAACGCAGGTGGATGTTGCGTCAAGCGCCATAGGACGTATGCACTGGTAATAAGAAATCCCTCTCACTTTGAGATTGCCGTTAAACTAAAAACTGTAATTGCATACTTTGCAACGATTATCAGTTAGTTGTCGGATAACCGAACTCAAATAATTGTGTATAATTATCTTTTTGCGTATATAAATGATTTGGTTTAAATTGGATGTTATCCGATTTGCTTTTATAGCCTAATTATTATCAAATCACATAAGTAATGCACTCTTGCGTTTTGTAGCCAATGCGCTGTGCGCAGTTCAAAAGACGTAGATATTCATTGTGATGTTTGCCCACCTGAAAGAAAGATGAAAAATTATTAAAAGATTATAATTAAACTCTACACAAATAAAAAAATGTACGCCTTCTTATTTAGGTACCCATCAAACCATCGAAAGGAAAGTTCATTATTACCGTTCAATAAAAACATTAAGTTCGTTGTTATTTCAAATCGAATGACTTGTCTATTTTGTATTTGAAAATTAATAGGGTAAATGGGTACCTTTCTTCCTTCCATAAAGTTAAATTAGCTGTAATACGGTCATAATACGTGTACCTAATTGAATCATCTCAGTGAAAGAGCAGAATCTCTTTATGTCATGATGTATCTATGACCTATTTCTATGCATTCATTTGCAATTATTTAATTTTATCTACCTACCGACATAACGATGCAAAAGAAATTATTATTTTAATACGTTGTGTCGGTGACATTTTTGTAGGAATTTTCATTTCAATAAAATTCAGTTTATTTTTCGAACTTTTTCACCTACTGATATTATTGATCCAATTAAGTACCTATTAATAAATTTTTTCACAGTTAAAATTTCAAGGAAAATGGTGGAGATCATACAATTTATCCATGTTTTGCATAGAATAAAATATTGCGTCATATTTGAACGAAATATAGCAGCTTATGAAATTGGAACTAGCTTCTAGTTTGGAATTCAGTTTATATTTGCGGTTTGCTAAACGTTTCAAAAATATGGCTAAGGGCCAACCGTGGATACCTAATTGTCACCATTCTCATGGTAAATCAGGGTGGGCGTTGGTATTGTATTTTATTGCATCTTTGTACAATTGCTTTGCCTTATTTATAAATTGTATTGTACGAGTATTTCAATATAAGCTCTCATTGTAGTTTCCGACATTATTAAATAGGAAATTATAAATTATCTCTAATAATAAGTGGTCATTATAAGATTACATTATAACAAATTTAAAGTCAACAAAACAATGCTAAAATTAATAATGACCCAAGACTAAATTTAGCTAATTATGATGATTGTAATGAATAATGATTTAAGTAATAGGTAAATGATAAAGAGTCTGTACAAGTTTAATCAATACGAAGCTCAAAACCACACAGTCCCTGAATAACAATTACCAACTAATAATATATACAAAATAGCAAATATATTTCAAAAGAACGCTCACGCATCTCGCCTGCTCGTTTGTTTTACAAAATCTCAGTTTGTACATACGAATTAGCAATACAAATTGTAAAGTAAGATGTTACACAGGTGCTGAACAAATGTCTTGTTAATACGTATGTTTATCAAAGTAAATATTGGTACTGCAATATTCGCTAGGACTCACTTAGCACATCTGGTAATGGTGGAAGTTCTAATCGTTGTATTTGCAATAGTGATTATTCGATACATCTCATGCGCATTCAATGAATATAAATATAGGTACCTACTAGCTTTCTGTCCGCGGCTTCGCCGGTTTTTCTTTGAAAACGCGTTCAAAGAAAAACCCACATAGTTCCCGTTCCCGTGGGATTTTTGGGATAAAACCTATCCCATGTGTTAATCCATTTACCCTCTATATGTGTGCTAAATTTCATTTTAATCTATTCAGTAGTTTTACGTGAAATATACACACATACACATACACATACATCCATCCTCACAAACTTTCGCATTTATAATATTACCTAGTAGGATTATGGTGAAGATAGAGATTGCCCAGTTCACGCTTCGATCAATATTTATTTATTGATATCGTTAATGATGCTTGCGAGATGAATACGTGAGTGTAATCATGTGTTCAAAATTTATATTTGTATAAATATTTAATGTTTATATGACCATGATGTTTTGTGCTTTTTCTTTCTTGTATTTCTCGTTTATTATATTTTATTTGTATTCTGCTGCTTAATTTTATAACCACTTATCTTAAGAACATCCTCACCTTGATCCGTGACAGTTCCGCTAGTTATCTACCACATTTTCTTACAACATTTAAATAAAATATTTATTATTTACCTACTCGCATAATCAACAGTTATATTAATCAAAATGTTGTATTTCGTCATTTTTTTAACTTTGAACTTTGTTTTAAATTTATGTAGGTATTTAAAAAATGCATAGAAATTGCATTAATCACGTAAAGATACTTGGGATTCGCTACAATATTAATAAATCAACTGTTATCGCATAAATTGAAATTTTAAATATTCAATTATAAATCTCTACGAGAACGATACTTATCTGAATAAATTATTCATTTGTAACCTCGACCTTGCAAAGTGCTCCTACGGATTACCGAATTGTTGCGAATTGCGCAAATCGTCCACGGTCCACCATTTCATGCATCGGCGCCATCTTGTGATACCCAAAACTGGGACACGCACGATGTTAATTCTGATGACCTTTAAATCTTTATGGCCTCAGGCTTCAGCTTAAGGACGCCGCGTTTTACGCTAAAATATAAATCAAATTTGTCAAATCAAACTCAAAAGATGCGAAATATCTTCCGGATTAAATGATTTACGGTTGTTGAATGAAGATGCAAGTATATTATTTTAAATTTATTATATCTACAATATTTATAACAGGTACAACACAATATATGAAATAATTAATAGTTTGTGCAGAAATATTAGATGAAACGAATAAAATTCTATAGCAATGTAGAGCCTTCTGTGCTTCATTTTTCGAAATGTAATTTCTTCTAGTTCCTTTCATTGTTTGTTCTCTGTGAAAAACGTGCATTGTTTTTAATTTATATATATCTGAATATTATAAAAACAATTCACACACACACTCGCAAATTCTACGAAAATTAAATCGACCAGATTTTATGCATATACGAATGGAACTCTACATAATGTGAAGACGTTTATAGTTTTGCAAAAAAATCTCAGTTTTATAATATTATGTTGCAAATAAATATTAGTTTTATAATGTGTTGCAAAACATCAAGCAATTGAATTTGAGTTTGATCTTTATGACTTTAGGTGGGAACGAACTTGATTAAATTATTCATAGGCAAAAATAGTGCTGGATAATCGATCATGATAAAATCATAGTGTAAACGTGCAGTAGCTCAGTCCAGCCATATTTGTACTAGCTATTTAATTGCTCCACCCAAATAAATGTTATTGTGCCAAGGTCAGATATGAATTTATGTTCGCTGATCTCCTATATGAATTGCTGTATCGTGCCAAATAACTGTAAAATTAATTGATATCTGTCCACTGGCCTTGCGTTGCAATTCCTTAAAAATTAGCGCCACTTGATTCTTGAAATTAATAGATTGTTTTCATGATCGCAACATGTGGTAAAACGATTCGGTAGCTCACAACATATTTATAAAGGAGTAGTTGTTCGTTAGTTATATCATGTGATTAGACTTTTTTTAGATTCTTATTCTATCTAGAGTAAAAGAAAAATGATATGACTTATATTAACTTAGTTATCTATATATTATTAATTATTAGCGTGTTTTTCAATTTCCTTAGTACGTTTAGATATAAGGTATTGGCAATTTATATTGGATTTTAATAATATAGCGAATACATAATTGCATTTTTATGTCCGCTTGGAGCGCTCGTGCGTGTTTTAATTAAGGCCTCGTACTTTCTTACAGCATACCCTTCAATCGGGCCGATAAAACAATAATATTAACATAATCTTACATAACACTCGAAAGTGGTCTTGTTCTTATACGATTGATGTTTATCGAGATTCCAATTGGGAATGTACCAGCAAAAAGCGGTTCGAACACACCGCAGAAAGTTTCCCAAAACAAGAGACGAATTCGCTTTCAATCAACGATCTCGAAAGTTCAGCATTGTTGTACACTCCGGTCCTGACCTTGGAAACAACAAAAGTCAGACGTGACTAGATCATAAAAAGTACACAAAGAAATCATTTGCGAATCTCTTGACTAAATTATCGCGAATAAATTGGTGTAGTGAAAGTTAATTTCGAACCCGACGCATGTTACGCCTACATTTTCTTATCAGTAAATATGATATATGCATATTTATGAATAAATTGCTGACACTATAATATATGGAGACAAAACCACACACGCTCTAATCGAGAAGTAAAAGCGACGCTTATAAAGTTTTGTAAACAAAATTAAACACTCTATGTTTAGATAAGCAGATCTTATAGCGAGTAATGATTTATAAATATCAAAATATGACGAAAATTTTGATTATTAGTATGTTCGTATAAATTACCTAAAAATCAAAACTGTTTGATTGATTTCAAACTTTCTTTTACATATAGAGGGAGAAAGCAAATGAATGGGAAGTGATCATAGCAATTTGAATGCTTTTGGAAGAGGTGACGATATATTTGTAAAATTTATTAATTTTAACACATTTTGTCACGTCATCTTAGCAAACTTATTTGGCTCAATATGAAGTACTAAGATCGTGCGCTCGATTGGACTTTGACCTCAAAACTGCAAGACTGTCGCCTAATAGTGATAGCAATCATGTTTTCAATGCAAGAAGCAAATTTCACAACATCCCTTGTATGAATGATTTATACATAAAGTCGCATGTAAATTGTGATCTTTTGGTAGGTGTAAGTTGTAACATAAATGCTTTCACGTAAGAGAATAAGGTTAAGTAGATATGGAATGCTTTACAGTTTACACGGTTTCTTACAGTTTCATTTGAATTTTCAATTACGGAAAATTATCGAAACATTTCTAGTACCTATTACATAACAATTTATAAAGAAAATTTTGATATCTATCGATATTGGAATATATCGATGCTTTTGACTATATCAGATCGTATTTCATACATAGTGGGCAATAGGTACGTACGCACCAGAAAGTGTAAGCTTTTTTCTAAGGTTATAAGATTGGTTAATTTCCTATACGTTCATAATTGTTTTATGTTTTTGAAAAAAGTGATCAAGCACAAATTTAATACTAAATCTATGACTCTACATGTGTTTTAAAATCTCCAAATTGCTCAGTTAGTTCAACGTGTTTTCACACAAAATCGTTTAATGATTTCTCATGGAACTATGACTATTAAGATCGATTTAATCAATTACGTGAGCAATAAAATTAAATTGAGGTCGATGACCGATGCGAGCATAGAAGTCGATCCTCGTAACAGAAGAAAGAAAAACGCTCAGAGCCTTTTACCGCCTGGAGGCAAACAGATAGAAATGATTTCTCCGTAACTTCAGCATTACATAACATTATTTCAATTACGTTTTAAATAGAAAGAGCTAAATACCAATCGGACTTATTGGTAAAATCTTCTATTACATAGTTGGTAACTTTTATATACACGTGACACATCGTTTGCGAACTAATTGTTCTTTTTGTGCGAATGTCGAACTGAAAGTACGTTTATAAATTGCTTATTAATTTAATTAAATAGAGGCATTCAACTTTTTTCCGTTACATATATATCTTACTTTCAAGATGAGAGTACACTTATCATCACTATGACTACTTATTTGCATTTCGAAAGATACTTTATTATTATGTCAAAATATGAATTAATTTTACCATTTAAACGTACTCTTAAAAAGCTTTCAGATTTTGTAACATTTTCATCAAATAAAATAATAATTTTACCAAATTAACAGGATGAATATTGGATACTCTAAAACTCTAGAATAGGTATATGCGTTAGCGTCAGTATTCAACTATTCAGGTATAAGCTAACAGGATTAAAACTACATCGTATTAAACACGAGATTCTAGCAACTAGCTACTCCCTCCAAACATTGGTAATATAAACTTCCCATCGCAACGATTACACCACTTATAAACCAACTTTCGTAGGCCACTTTTCCTTTCCAAACAGAAAATCCTTAGCAGCATAACGAAGTCTATTTATCAACGATATTGCCATGTCGACATGCCTGTATTCAAATTAACGGAACGTGACCATCGTCAACAATAAGTGTTACGGGTCTCGAACTTTCACCTACGACCTATTATTATACTATTGGACCTATTTACCTAGACGATGCTTGACAAGATTGCCTTACGTAACGTAAACAACATTGTAAGTTATAATTTGATTCTAAATTGATTACCTTTACGTATAATTATTTAGGTATAAGCTTTTTAGGTGGGTTTGTAAAAATAAGCACTGTCGTTTCGACTAGATCGAATAATAACATTTCAGATATGTTAAAAAGAGTCTCGTCCTTGTTGAATTTTTGTCGAAATAATAAAATTTTTACGTTCCGTTCTCTCGTAGCGGCAAGATATACTTTTTATTTATTATTTATATCATGATTTGCTGCCGGCCCAGTCACAACGTAATAAAAAATAATTTATGAGGATTAAAATATTTGCCACAACTGGTACAAGTTACCAAAAAATAACGGTTCACGTACGTCAATAACCTGTTAAAAATCAGGAAACTGTAACTGGTAACAATATTATAAACTAGTTTTACGGAAATAGATATATAGGTCACGAACTATTAGAAAAAGTGTTTATAAGATCATAATCTATTTTCATAATAGCTTTGTTTATGCACACGCGATCGTCATTTCTTATTACTAACGATCTGAATAACGATTTATGTTTATCAAGGATATTTTAAATGCGCTGTGAGATTGTAAGAGGTCAGGAAGTTGATTTGAAAATTAAGGCTATTGTGGACTACGGCTATTATTAAATTACTATTGTTTTATAAATGATTCAATTTTCATAATACAGTAGGCGCTTGCTAATCCGGCACCGGCAATTTTTCCTCTATGCCGGATTGTCGGAAATGCCGGATTATCGAATTAGTATATTATTATTATTATTTTATATATATAATTATATATTATTATTTTTTGTCCGCCATTTTGTCAAAGCGACGCTGCGCTACGAGTAAAACAAACACGTGGCTTCACTATTGAGGTTAGGCCCGGACTGCCGAGCGAAAGAAACTACTCGAAAGTCGAACACCGCCGGCCGCGCCGCTCAGTAGTCCGGCGTTCAGCTATGTAAAATGCCGGATTATAGAGCGGGCTGTCTGAGTCCCGAAGTGCCGGACTACTGAGCGTGCCGGATTGGCGAGCGCCGGATTATCGAGCGCCTACTGTATTTATTTTTAATGTTCAGACTTCAAACTAGTAAAAATGTAGAGATTAGGAAATAGCTTCCTAAGTAGTTACCAAAATAATCATTAACAAATAGTACAGAGTACCTACCTCATTCCTTAATGATCTAAGCTCATTCGCGATCTGTCTAGACGAAGACGGGGTGCAAAAACAATTCGTAACGAAATGTGTATTTCCTTTGAAATTGTATAAAAACTCAGAGAAGCTATTTTGTTTACACAAATATAAATATTTATAAATTATGTGTATCACATACTTACCTACTTCAATTATATTTTATGAGTATGAAATACTTTACACAGCTTGTATCGTGTGAAGTGAAAACTAAGACAGGAAAAATTAACAATTAATTGATTTCCTTTTCTTGTGGCGTGCATGATAAACAAACGCACGATATCGGTAAATCAAATTTTAATAGTTTAGACTTGAGATTTTAGGAATTTGATTCAGCCATATAATAATTAATTATTTATCTACTAATAAGTCCTAATAGGTACCCATCCTAATAATAGTGCGTGTTACATACTCTTATAAGTAAAAACTTATGAATTCCTTCATGATTTTTAAGTTTTATTAGGATTTACTGTATCAATCTATAAATATAACGGATTAATTCACGGGAAAGTAGAAATTTTATTTTCCAGACTTTATTTAAATTAACTTTTTAAAAGTGCTCATGAATAGTCACATCAAATTAATTAATTATAATATAAGATCTATATTCAACAATAAAATTAATAACCATGCAAAAACTTTAATATAGGTACTTAGTATGTTTCTTCTATTGATAAGTCTAGCTCGTTTTCAAGGCATTTTCATATATTGATTCATTCAATACAGAGCTTAAGTTTTTAATAAATCATTTGAGCATTAGATAGTACTGGAGTGTAAGCACCCAATAAAATGATATCGAGCCTATAATCCGTCAAGCTTTGAACTTTTATTCGCCACGAATTCACAGAATACTGAATGTTCACTACATAATATAATCTGAGGATGGATCATCGCTATAAAATTGACCACTGACACAAAAACTAGAGATATAATACACCTACTTATATAAGTTATAGAACATCAACGCTACATATAAGATAGATGCAGTTGCAAAACTAGAAAACGTGTGAAATACGGACGGGATTACTTCATTCGATTTCCAGTGACAACATCAGCGCGCGGTAAAACCCTTTCATGTCAAACGTAAATTAGGTGAACATCGAATTCCTAGTTCCCTTAACCGCTTACGTGAACAAAATAGCCTATGTAACAATAACGTAATGTTGAATTCTTTCGTGTCTGAACGTATTTTGTATGCCTTGAGGGCGCTCCGGTAACCTTGTTAGATTCGGTCTAGAGAATACTCTAATGTATGCTTGAGAATATTTTACTTTAAAGAAAGGAAGACATAAATAAATATTTATTTGAATAGTCGGTACTCCCTAAATTTATACGCTTCTCGACTTATTTCCACAAACAAAACGATAAATAAAAAATCGAGGAAATGATATTTGTATAAAACTTCAGATTGCTAATAAATTGTAATCTTTATATTATCTTGTGCGTGGTTCCAATGCCTCGACCAAAATTTCAGTAAAAGTGTTCTATTTTCATACTGCAAGAGCAATAAACATCATCACATACACAAAAATATAAAGTTTGAAAGATTTGCATTTCCTTTGTCTTTGTATAACTCCAATATGAGTTATGTACAATTTAATCCCAAGAACGATAGCATTTTTTACTTCTATACGCGTCTTTTCAATTTGGTATTATGTAGGTCTTATAAAAACCGTTGTACCTTACTGTGCAATCGGTTACCATCTTATCTGCACTGTTGACAGCTAGTTTTGAGAGCTTTGCCATGGCTTTGCCCAATAAAAAGTTCACTCTTTATCAACGTGTGTGGTTCACTTGTTTAAATCATATCTTTCTAAGAATGTCTCAAGTGTCCTGATTTTTAATGGCTGGGTCACAAATTTATGTTTCATTTTATGTTCAAATGTGTTCAAGTTTTCATGACAATGGTAGATGCTAGCGTTGATTTATCCTTCGATTATATTATGTAGGTACCTAGTTATAAGCCAAAGCTAATGATAATATAGGAAAAGGTGTTTGAAAAAATATTAAAAATAAATTGGACTTACTAATTGTCATAATTATTGTGGCAGTGGCAGCCAGGATGTGAACTGAAAAGATTTTTGTCACGTTCTCACGCAAAATCAACGGAAGCTATTGACCTTTTGTATTACATACAAATAGGTTATGGTATAAATTAACGTCGTTATTATTAATTCAACTAGGTATCCTGGTAACTGGCCATAGCTCGCAACACATTTTGAAAAAACAGATCCTAATGGCTTCATATATCGAGCATATAAGTACCTATGCTATCTTTTTAGAAGTCGTTTTACAAATCTGTAAAATATAATATGCCTGCAATACGACTTTACATCTGCAATACATAATATAGGCTAGTTTTTACTAGGTTTTAAATACCACGTACCTAAGTAAAACTTCTATGGTGAAGTTATTTATTCCACACGTCCATCTAATATTTACTAACAGTACACTCACACTAGCCCGTAGTGTGCACAATTCACAAAGATAAGTAGGTAAAATTAGACGAAGAACAATGAAATTTTAAAAATTGTATTCCAAGGAAACACGATTGTTACGATTGCAGTCTTAATTACGGATGTCCTCAAATACAATGAACTAGCTAAACAGCAGTTACATTCCTGCATAGTTAGTACAGTCACACGCTCAGTTTCTCCTATTCTTAAAGATTTTATATGCAATAATACTTTGGAATTTAAGTTACAAAGCCGCTTGCTTCTAATAAAGTCCATTGTCTATACGACAAACTTCTTTTCCTGCCAAATTTATAAGAGCATAATATTTGAAAGTTATGAAATTCTATTAAAATATAGAAAAGGCTCTAAAAAAGGCTTTTAAAAATTGTTTAAAATCTTTAAAATCAACATCATATTTTAAGGGAAGACGGCATAAGTTCTTTTTTTATATGGTTTTATAAAAACTAAGTACATATATGACGCCGCTGCATCAGTCAGAACCCACCACCTATCAATGACTGATTTGAACCGACGTATATAAATATATTGTCTCTATGGTAAATTTAATTATTCTATGTACCCTATTATATTATTTATACATTAAAATATAAATCACACAGTATTTCGAATTTAATATATCGAGTAGGTACCATTCTTTGCGGTGTAATTCGTATCTACAATATTAATATTTATATCGAAGTAATTAATCAAACTTGCTCTACAATACGATATTTTTGACAGAATGCTTTCACTCACTTTTTAAAGTGCAATAAAAGTATAATATTTGGATTGATCGGCAGTGATAAACGAATAAAATATATTAAACACATTTAATTTTTGTCGTAAAAGTAAAGGGGTTAATATTTATTTATTTAGAGATAATATTTTTTCAGCTTTAGGTAAGTAGTAAGTACCTAGTTACGTATTCTTCCCGTAATCGAGCATTTAACAAATTAAATCATTGAATGAATTTAATCAAATTGATAATAATTGAGGAATAAAAAAAAATAAACAACAATATCATTACCAACTACTGCATAAATGAATATTATAAATTGTAAATCAGCTACGAATAAAAATGTAGTAATTCAGCAATGAACATTGCCAATTGTAAGCTTACATGGATTTATTCGAAATTAATTAAAACCGGATGTACAGTAAACATTACATGGAACCCGCTTTTGGAAATCGCATCTCATGAATGTTCCACAAAAAGTGTCTTACGTCGATTACGGCACCTGCGACAAGCGTCATTCACCGCTTGAAAGCAAAAGAATACATCTTAAATAACAGTCATAATCAAGGCATTGAACTTGCATCTATGCCGCCTAACGAAACCAGAATACTTTCACCTGAGCCCAAGCAGTTATCGCGCGGATGATTTTGACTAAGAGAATTATAATAATTAAGAATTGTATGGGCGGTGAGTCAGCTGCAGATAGGCGATAACGCGCTGTTAGTGTCATCACGCTTGTTCGATTATTGTGAGCTTCGGACTTTCAATACGCGTCTTTGTAATAAAATAAAGAAAGCCAAATTTTAATCTTCTCTTGTGCTTAATGAGATGGATTATATTATGAGTACGACAATTATGACGGAGCTTTTTCGGTACTAAAGATGTTTTCAAAAGGCATTGTTTTGTAATATGTTTCGTAACTCACAATTTATTTTAGCCCACGGCTTTTTATAATGCCATGAACTTAGTAAGTTTTCTACTATTAAATAATACGTTTACGTATCTCTCTCTATTTCATTTTTATTTATTTCATTCTTAATTGTATGCGTTATGTGAGCAATTAGTGTGAAAATGCATGTTGTTAATGATAACTAATCATTATTACGACATATTGTAAGTATTTTAATGGAAAATAACTAGTAAACATGATTCTGATAGTTGCACGTGTAATTATACCATAAATATCATAAGTGATCTGTGAACATGCATTTAGCTATCTAAAGCGCAGTGTCTATAAAATTCAAAGTACTATAAATACAACTTATCTATCATTATCGATGTATTTGACAGATAAAAATAAAAACACTGACCCGTTGTGTAACATACCATAAGACTGTTATCATAATCGATTAAGTTACCTTTACTATTCATAAATAATAACTTATAACCTACCAATTATAACTCGTTTAGCCGAGGCTGAATAGCAATTTCGCTTTTATAATACATAATTGATCAATATTATAAAATTCATATAAAATTTTATTATTGCTTCTAAATTTAAGAGTGATGAATGAATAATTTATTCAATAGCCTTATATGTTTACATTATAGAAAGTAACGTACGGTAAAGTTTGTAAACAGAAATCATTCACGTCTATTTTGAATAATGTTTTATATTTTTAAAATAATCCTATTTTTTTTATTTGAAAAGGATTAATGAACATTATTAAACACTCATACAATATTTTCATTGCACTTAATTCTTTTATATATACCGGTAAAATAAATAAGACATTAATGTACTTTTTAATCAGCGGTTAATGATGCCTTGCCATCGCCCTTTTCACGAGTCACGACGTTTCATGAAGAAAACAAGTGCGCAATAATTTCTTGTTGTTGGATATAAATATTGTTTTTTAAGCTACGTCCCCGACACGTCTTATGCCAAAGCGATGGTAATAAAATTGAGATAAAATGGATTACTAAAATCAACAATGTGAAAGGTGCAATGACCTCCGTCTGACCTTTGATAGCCGCGACATCATGTCATATTAGGGTTACCAATTGTACGTGTTTACGTTTGTTGCGAGTTGGGACTATTTTATTGTGTTAATTAGAATTATGTAGGAGTATTAATTTTACTCATACGAGATTTGTATTTGTGTATACTTAGAGAAATAAATGCAGAAAAAATAGACTAGAGTAGATAATTTTTGAAACAAAAAAAAAATCGCAGTCGGATGAAACCCATTAGAAAAGGAGGGGAATA
>CAJQZM010011893.1:0-18987 GCA_907164665.1 Colias nastes | reverse complement strand
AACGAATATACAGACAGACAGACAGACAGACAGACAGACAGACAAAATTTTTACTGATTGCATTTTTGGCATCAGTAGCGATCCCTTATCACCCCTTCATAGTTTTTTTTTTAAATATATTTCATGTACAGAATTGGCCTCTCTACAGATTTATTATAAGTATAGATCTATATTTAAAGTCAAAGACATTTAACTTACCTTCAACCAAATGCTATAAATTACGTAGGCAGTATTGATTGTATTATAGTTACACGCAAAAACTACGCAATGCTATTCATATGTAAAGCAAACGTTACCAAAAACTACGCAGTTCTTAATTCGTAGCTTTCACAGAATAAGTAATAATATAATGTAGCTATTTTTACATTATAATGTTACTAATAGAATATTAAAAAGCCTAAATATAGAAAGTTAAAGGGTTATAAATAACAGACTAATAAATTAATATTCTGGAGTGTTCTATCTTCATAACTAGGTGAATTGAAATGTCTCGGAACCTTCATATTATGTATATGTATATGATGATGAGTTTTATCCTATCCTATTAATTAGAAATACGAAAGCTTGTGAGGATGGATGTTTGTGTATGTGTTTGTTACTCTTTCACGCAAATACTACTAAACCGATTACAATGAAATTTAGCACACATATAGAGGGTAACTTGGATTAACACATAGGATAGGTTTTATCCCGGAAATCCCACGGGAACGGGAACTATAGGTTTTTCTTTGAAAACGCGAGTGAATCCGTGGGCGGAAAGCTAGTAATTTCATAAGTCTTATATGTTAGTCACTACGTATAATATTAGTCATACACTCTATGATCTACCTATAAGTATAAACATAATAATGTTAAAATAACCATTCACTATGTTAACCTTTTAGCATAGTAAAAAGAGAGCTTAGAACGCGTTTCATTATAGAAACGAATCTTCAATGGCGGCCAAAGCTGACACTGACATATGGTAGGGTCAGTAAAAAAGAAAACAAAAATAATGTAAATGGATAATTATTTCAAATTGTTTATTGACAAACTTTTTTGTTATGGTATTTGTGTATTTATATGAATTATCATATTTACGTATACAGAATGCAACAAAATCCCCATAATACTAGTAATGAGCCCATAAAACTGAACAACTTTTCCCAAAGAACATATTTTGTCAAATTCCAATAAAACATTATTTACTATCGCAAATACATAATTGTCATTGTAAATTTATGATAAAAAAAAACTATTATAGGGAAAATCAAATACATTTTAGTGATTTTACTTTTCCCTATTTTTTTTGCATGACGTACGGCCGTACGGCATGCAGAGTGTGTAAGCGAGAGGGAATGATGATAAGCGCCGCCATTTAAGATTCGTTTCTTTAATGAATTATGAAATGCGTTATATCAATCGATAACTTTGTCCATAAAAATCACAAAGACTTAATACAATATATAAAATATCTATTCGCAAGGAATTATTCAAACGTTATTGCTTCTAAATTATCATTTTATACCCGTACCCTCTCGTACCGGCCATAATTTTACAACATATACTTTATTACGATTCTACGAATATAATACTCAATGTTGTATTTCGGTAAAGACCTTATCAAACGAAATACGAATGTAACTATAGACTACTAGCTTTGCTATTTCTGTTTTGTTTCTAGGAATAAGTTTTAACAACTACCTACACACACATACACATAGAAATTCTCACTTAAACTTAACTTAAACACGGACTTATTATAATGTTATTTTGGTGACCTATCTACGCCTTTTTACTTAATAATATCTTATTTTATTTATTTATTTAACTCTTACTACAATACATACGGGAAATTTTGTTACAATTTTACACAAAACCACAGTATGTACCTATACTACAGTTTATTAGGCGGCCTTATCACTTAGCAATGATCTCTTCTAGATAACCGGAATATCATTGGCCAATAAAAGCGTTTAAAAAGTAACAATCACGAAGGCGATATTCTATTTTAGTAATTTGACATTTAACTCAATGTTGCTAGTATAAATATGTATAATGGCAACACTAACAGCCACATTTCGTAACTTCCGGTCAGAAGTAGTTGATGCTTATCACATTTTTTATACTGGTCACAAAATGGGTCCATTAATAACAGATTTACACTTGGCTATATTAATTTTTGTACTTTTTATGCTAGTAGTAGGACTGTACTATAATGTATAGATTGATTTAAAAAAAAGTGTTGTAAGGGATTGTTTGAAACAAAAATTAATATTTAAAGTTTTGACTATTACCAGCCGGAAATATAATCGAACTTCTTATTTTAGTAACTCGTACTAAGAAATCTCTACGTTTTATATTTTCTTCAATAAAAATTATAGAACTGTTTCGTTAATAATTTCTTAATACAGTATGAGTGTATGACCACAAAACATAAATAAATTATGTATTATTCGTATATCAGAGCAGAATCATAATAAAGCAAAAAGCATAGAGCGTTTTATTCTGCGTATAAAACGCTTTATAGGTCAGATAACGCGAGGGGTCAACTTATTTTGGTCGGCTACTTCCGCACGTCAAGTTAGAGGCCACTGTAGATATCTATAGAATTTGTAATGAGGTAAATCGGCTTGACCTATGCAACGGTTGGTTGTCGTTTTTAATTGGTTTTGGAAAGGGTAAATAGTTAGTTATACATACTGATATTTTTGAAGTGACTTCTTTGAGCGCGTTGAGTGTAAAATATCAAGATCGCGATATGGCAATACTATCATACGTCAAGGAGTAATACGACGATTTTGGTATCTTCCAATCTTGCCAAAGAAGTTTCACTTCTGAGACGTGTGCTCAGCACATACGCTCTTTTTTATTTATTCCCCCATCTATCATACTTCTGTTGAATTAATGCCGAAACGTAAGCCTTCCAAATGATCTGGTTATTTCCTCTGTTCACCGGATGTTATCCGCATACCTTTTGTGCAGTAGTGTAACAAGTAAACCAATCAAACTGACAAAAAAATACAATCTGAATTCTGAATTGCTAATCTGTAGTACACGTACTACGAGACTGTGTTCGCTCTTCGCTCTATCTAATTTTTCAAATGTATTAAATAAAATAAAATTACATGTCCAATGTGCATGAAATGTATAACTTATTAATGTACAGCTTGTATAAGTTGTATATCATTTTATGACTTGTATAACTTGTATAACCTGTACAAATTTAATAACACATTGTACATAGGTATATTATGTAAAACACAATATCTTGTTTGACCTGTAGGTACAACCTATTTTACATGTATAGAATATTATATAGATCCACGAAGGGTTGTCGCATAAGATAGAATAAGAATCACAGGACAGTTCTTTGGCATATATTATGTAGTTACATATTACCATGTAAAATTAAATTGTAATATTGACATGATTAAGAGCAACTAAGGAGTTTCTTGCCGGTTCGTCTCCATAGATACTGCTGGTAAATGTTAAAAAATGTTATGACGATTCAAAAGTGCTTCTCGAAGAAGTCTAATTGAATAAATAAATGTTTGAGTTTGAGTATGACTTTACCTTGTATAACAATTTACCACGTATACTCTCTTTCAGCACGCGCGTGTTCTCGGCAAGCAGAATGCGCGGGAATCACCAGCTCGTCATGTGTAAGGACGCACTATGACCCAGTCACACGATGCCTGTGTGGGGACAATCTGCCCCCTGTGAATGGGCAGTGTGAGGCGCAGACGAAGAGTAAGTAACGTTTTATGTTAAAAAGGTTATACTTTCCTATGGAAGGTGAATGTATAATGATGTATACTGGGTATAAATGAGCGCACGCAAAGGAAGATTTCATTTATATTTTGTAAAAGATAGGAATTTTATGTTTAATTTATTGTGGTAGAACATTAGATGATTAATAATTTTTCTGGATTTGCGTTAGTAACTAGGTGAAGCAGGGCGGAAAGTGCAATTCGATTTGTCTTTTGGAATCGATAGGGTTTTCATGTAGACAGTTGCTCTCTTGTGAAAGACAGGTATTTTGTGGAGTTAAATAAATGTTTCTTTCTTTCTATTTGGTGGGCAGATTGTGCTGAGAAATGTCAGATTCGTCCATTATTTATCTTATAAAAGCAAAAGATAGTGCTTTCATGGCGTAGAATGTAGATGATAAGATACTGGGAAGGATGGGTAAATGACTCGTTCCATCTTCACTAAGTACATAGTATAAAACAAAGTCGCTTTCTCTGTCCCTATGTCCCTTTGTATGCTTAAATCTTTAAAACTATGCAACGGATTTTGATGCGGTTTTTTTTAATAGATAGAGTGATTCAAGAGGAAGGTTTTAGTATATAATTTATTATGTTTTAGACAAAGCGGGCGAAGCTGCGGGCGGAAAGCTAGTTTATAATAAAGTGCTTTCAAAAGTTTATAAATATTATAAACGTTTTGCAATTTATGTCGCATACCAAAAACCAAAAAAAATATCTTTCGAATATTATATGTATATGGTTGGTATATTATTATTTCTATTATAAAAGTATGAAAAACTGCCTACAGCTATATAATTTCTTTTCACTAAATATTTCGTCACTTATTTCGGCAGGAAATTACGTTTCTGTCCAATTTTCGTTGTAGAATACGGTAATATTAATAGCTTTGCGAATAAATTATGATTTCAAATGTCATGCAAGCCGAAGGTAATAATTCTTTTAGGTCATAGATGTTATAGGCTAGCCGCTAGATTCTAATATATAATATCACAGCTTTTAAAGAAATAATAAAAACATTTATTCCAACACACACAACACACATATCCAATAGCATTGTAAATCTATACTAATATTATAAAGCTGAAGAGTTTGTTTGTTTGTTTGAACGCGCTAATCTCGGAGACTACTGGTCCGATTCGAAAAATTCTTTCGGTGATATAGCTCATTTATCGAGGAAGGCTATAGGCTATATATCATCACGCTAAGACCAACAGGAGCGGAGCCACGCGGGTGAAACCGCGCGGCACAGCTAGTTATAAATAATAGGTAATAGAAAACATAAATTTATGTGTACAGTACTCCAAAATTAATAATGCGCATGCAAATCTTCGCTAATTGTCGTATTTCCGAAAACACTCGAATCATTGAATCGTAAGAGCGTTTTCACACTATCCGATCCGATATCGGATATCGGACGCCGATAGCCGATATCCGATATCGGATACAATTTGCCCTTTCACATTGTCCGTTAAAATCGTTCCGATATCATCATGAGTGTTGCCAGAAATTTTAAGAGAAAACTAAACAAATTGCCAGTTAATAAAAAAAAGGTATAATTAAAAAAAAAATCAACTGATAGATCCTTAGGATAGATCATAGTTGTACATACAGTAAAAATAACTACGTTTAAAAAAAAAACAACTTCAAAGAAAGAAAAGTAAAATGTAAAGAAGATTTGATATTATTAATTACTGCATATTATTTAGATGTGCTATTTAATAGATAGTTTTGATATCGGTCATTTGTGTATAGTATATGTTAACACATTATAAATTAAATAAATTTATATCAATACCTACTAGAACCTAGTATTAGTTAATAGTTTTAGTAATACATATTAGTAAATACCTTACAAAATCTAATAAATGTATTTTTAGCAAGACGTACTTAGTCATTTTTTTCACCATATACATTTATAATAAAAGTTCATGTAGTACCTATGACAAATTTATTAAGTGAAACAATCTTTGTTCACATTTTCTTTTCTTTTTCTTATTACACTGTAATGTCCTAAAATAATATTGTCATCCGTTCAAATATATTTGTAATATGATTGTTGTAATTTCCTGTAAGTAAAGATACATAAATTTTTTTATTGTTATAAGGAGTTATTTCTTGGAAATTCCAAATAAAAATAAAATCAGGGCGAAATCTCCTCCTTTTTTTGAAGTTGGTTAAAAACAAAGCACTCAATGACAATAATACAATAAACTGCACAACCAACATCCGAGTAGGAGGAGGAGCGAGGCAGAATGAGTTAAAATAAAGATGATAGACACTAATGTTTTCGAATATAGATATTTGAATTTAAGAACGCAATATATTTTTGTTTACTTCAGTTCAGCCAATTGCCGAATATTTTAATACGGTAATTAAAATCGAAGTGTCTAGTCGTCCGCTAAACGGATGAATAAAATAAATTAGTCGTCCGATTACCGGATGAATAAAATAATTTAATCGTCCGATTACCGGATGAATAAAATAATTTAATCGTCCGATTATTCGGATTACTAGATAACCTTTTAACACTAAAGCTAGTTGGGTTGGACTAAAGCAAAGGGGGCGCAGGACTTTGACATTTTTGATGGAGTTGGTGTCATTATAACACCTATTTATTATTGTTTTATCGTAAAGATTACGCTAATATAAGCATGTTTTATAGGAACAACTTTTCTCTAAAATCAAAAATGGCCGAGATATTCGCCCTCAATTCGTTAGGTTAGGTTTAGGTTAGGTTAGCCTTTAGGTTAGGTTAGGTTAGGTTTCTTAAAAAAAAACTACACAGAAATAGGAGCCCCGCGAAGCGGGGCTCCGTCGACGCGCAAAAAAAAATCAAGTTTAGGTTAGGTTAGCCGTTAGGTTAGGTTAGGTTAGGTTTCTTAAAAAAAAAAACTACACAGAAATAGGAGCCCCGCGAAGCGGGGCTCCGTCGACGCGCAAAAAAAAAATCAAGTTTAGGTTAGGTTAGCCGTTAGGTTAGGTTAGGTTAGGTTTCTTAAAAAAAAAACTACACAGTAATAGGAGCCCCGCGAAGCGGGGCTCCGTCGACGCGCAAAAAAAATCAAGTTTAGGTTAGGTTAGCCGTTAGGTTAGGTTAGGTTAGGTTTCTTAAAAAAAAACTACACAGAAATAGGAGCCCCGCGAAGCGGGGCTCCGTCGACGCGCAAAAAAAAATCAAGTTTAGGTTAGGTTAGGTTAGGTTTCTTAAAAAAAAACTACACAGAAATAGGAGCCCCGCGAAGCGGGGCTCCGTCGACGCGCAAAAAAAAATCAAATACCTACGTGTTCCCTCCTCCCCCCTCTCCTCCCCCCACAAAAAACCTATAATACGTGCGGCAGTTCTCTAAAGAAACCCCGATAACCTAACTATAATATAGATAAATAGATGTTATCGGACGATTAAATTATTTTATTCATCCGGTAATCGGACGACTAATTTATTTTATTCATCCGTTTAGCGGACGACTAGCACTGTCCAATTAAAATAGCTGCCGTATAAATCGTATTTTTAATGCCTATAAATACTTAAATGTAGGTATGTTTTCTTAATAAAAAAAGGTTTCTTTTAATAGAAAGGGTTTTAGGTTAAAGCAAAGGATTTTTTTTTAGATTTAGCGCCCTTTATGACTGAAATACACAAACTAGTGCCTTTTTGCTGTTGGTATACTGCCTTTTCGAAAATTGAGTTGGCAACACTGAACATTATCGTCCGATAGTACCGCTGCCATATCGGTGGCAGCTCCGATATCCGATATCGGACCGGACAATGTGAAAGACAGGTACATAAATCATACATTTTACTTGCCTCCGATATCGGATATCGGCTATCGGCGTCCGATATCCGATATCGGATCGGATAATGTGAAAACGCTTTATGAGACATTGTTTAGGGATCTTACGATTCAATGATTGCACTTGCATTTTACACCTTGTTCAAAAGAAATAGAAGTCAATTCACGGTCATACACAATCAAAAACAAATCGGGCGGTAGGTGACGGTAGCCTGTCAGTCAAAAAACTCAAAAATCCGTCAGTCGTCTTTAAATATTGGTGATGACTGCACGTGTTCTCTCTGTGTGGAATTATATAGAGCTGCTATTACATACCATTCTTGGTTTTGTTTTTAAAGGTGAATTGAATTAATCGATGAAATGATTTACACAGGTGATGGCAGTAGGGAAAGTGAAAATGAAGAAGAGCATAATGAAAGCTCCGATGTATGTAAAATGTCAGAAATAAAGATATTCCCTGATTTTGATTGTTTTTATTTTTATTTTTTTGTAATTGTCATAATATTGAAGAATGATCAGTACTGTAAATACTTTTGAACTGAGATTTTAAGGCGAAATACAATCATGCTTGTGCACCTTTTGGGCTACGCCCCCTGGGTGGAGCATAAGAGCGCGCGGGACGCTTCACGAAAATCCCCTCGCCACGCCACACAACTGAATAGATGACGGAAACATACGGAACTAACGGAGGTTCAATGAACTTTACTTATATTCTTATATTCGCGCGGTTAAAGCTGAGTAAAGCGATCCGGCAACGTCTTTTCGTTGCCGGGCCCATCGAACTAGAAAAATCGACCTTAGTTCCTTTGCACGAAGGTCGATTTTTAATTGGTACAAATCTGGTTACAAAAAGTGAGCTTGTGACTAAATTATTTTATGATGTAATTATTTGTTATTGTTAGAATTGTCGCTACCTACGTTACTAGCTTATTTGCAAATCTTTATAAACAAATTTTATAGTTTTTCGACATGGGGACTTTACGTACAATATGATAATAAAAATACATAATAGAATAATGCTATTTACGTTTGTTTTTTTTACATTATTATCGGTTTTAAAAGATTTAAAAAAACGGGTTTTTGTTTTTATATCATATTTATTGAAAAAAAAAAACAATAATAGACAAAAAAATATTATTTACAATTTTGATTATTTTTGAATAAATATATCCGACATTTTGATATACATCAGATATTTTCGAATGCTGGTTTTGTTACCATTTTATTGTTCCAATGTTTATCTTCTTGATACGACTTCTTCTCCTTGTTCCGTAAATAAATATGTCTCTTGCCCGTTACTTTGAGCTATCCTTGTACATTGAGGTGCTGAAACAACCATAATAAGTTATAATAGGAGAAAAATTAATTGATAATACCTCTTATAATACCACGATTATTATAAAGATACTGTCATCAAAACTAGAAAAAATTGCACAGCTGTGTACGTTCCTTTGTCGCTTTATTACCCTAGCCCGTAATAAACTCGATTGTCGGCGTCATACATAGCAAACTTTCTGAGAAAATCGTTCTTTTGTTTGCAAAATTTTACGGTTGACCGCAATTATTATAACAAGTGCTTTTATAAAAATTAGTAAAAAATTTCGCAGCTGTGTCCGTTCGTTTATCGCTCTATTGTCCTAGCTCGTAAAAAAGTAGATTGTCGGCATCATAGTTACATAACTACAAATTTTTCAAATATTTTTTATATAAAATTTATAAGTAATTATGCTTATGCATAATATGCAAATAGTATTCATAAAAACAAATTAAAAAATTACTCATACATACATTCATTCGAATTGATATATGTATAAATAAATATCCTGTATCTAGTCCTGTCTAGATCTAATCCTTGTCTTGGGATTGCTCACATGTGTATAGAATTGTTAGTAGATCAGCAATAAGCCTAAAATAGCATGATATCTAATAAGTAAAAAAATTACAATTACCGGTGCAGTGAAAGACCTCAGACAATAGTTATAATACAATAAAAAAAAAACAAAAAAGTTATACGCAATAGGGTTGAAAAAAAATTGTCAGTGATAACTTACACTAGTCTGAAATATTCCACTATCTTCAATCTTATGACTTATAAATAAATGACATAAGAATAAACTTACACAAAAAAAGTACTATGTGAAACTGTCTGAAGATCCACATCAGTTTCTGGTAATCATGGTTGGTCTAAAAGACCAACGTGTCTTTATTGCGTCCTGGCTTGCAAGCTGCACATCGGATTTTTCGTGGTCGCGCTTCGCTATTAGAAATAAACATACATACACAAATCAGTAGTATATTTATTGGAAAATGAAATCTCAAAAAACAACTAAAACATTACCTATTTATACCAATAATAAAATTATAAATAAAAATAAAGACAGAGTGCATAAAATTATAAAATCTTGATTTGTGCGTTGCTAAATTCAGACTTTGTAAACATATATGTACTAATACAAAAATCATAAATAGGTACCTAATGAAATCTCAAAATATGACTAAAATAATATTACTTATTACAAATAAAAATAACTATCAGATTTTCATTTATGCGTTTCTCAATTTAGACTTGTAAACATATACCTAGTAATCAAAATATTTGAAGTTGAAATCTTTAGACTTGTAGCGACCGAAAGACATAATAAATATAAATAAGCATGATAAACATTAAACTTACCTATTTAGATTCAATAACTGTAGTTTCTTCATCTGCCTTCGCAACATTTTCTTCCTAATGTTCTCACCATCAATGTTTTGGCCACCAAAATTCACCATGTTTATGAAAAACTTTAGTAACACTAACACTAAATCACGTATGCGAGTAGACAACGGCACCGCGCGAAAAAGTTGTACAGGACTGCTCTCTAAGACGCGTTGGCGTCGACTAACAGGAGGCGGAACGGCGGAAGCGACCGGCCTGCGCGCAATTTTTTGCTCATAGTTTATAAATATATTTTTTTTTAAATTACTGATGTATTAATTGAAAAATCTAATCCCGTACGTCCCTCAAGAATTGAATGGAAGTGGATGTGGATAAAGTTTCATTGATATTACTTTACTATTGTCCAAATGAAATTGATTCTCCGTTTAATTTTTGGGCAACTTCACAACGTTTTTCTATCGAGGCAAATTTTGTCAATCGTGTTTCGGTTCCCAAACGTCACTAAACAAACTCTTCAATTAAATAAATCGATAAATAAAAAAAATCAAATTCAAAGTTTTTGAAGAAAAAAATTAATTCTCCGTGCGCTCGAAACGTCTGTTTTGGGTCTCATTTCGCCTTAATGATTAGATTTATATGGTTTAAATGTAAACCTGTGTTTGAAAACCATATTTTATACAATATAAATTTTGTGTTATTTTAACCTTCTTTTCTTCCATCATTACACCAGCTTCAGTAAGACACTTTAAAAGTACTTACTATGAAATTTTCCAAGTAAATCAATCCAACAAAGATATATTCGCATTAAATTTCGTTAAATCGCTATTTATTTACAAGGAATTATCGAAACAAAATCGTTACTTACAAATAAATATAAATCTCTTTTAGCACAAAACACATAATTTGACTAAATTATGCATGAAGAAAATGCATTTAACCACTCTATATACCTAAGCTATATACATATCATCTTCGGACGCTCCGGGAATATGACAGTTGCCGAACAGTGACGAAGATTTCTATGCGCATTATTACTTTTGGAGTACTGTAGTTGCGTGCGCTAAAAAAGGAAGCCACTCAGGATACCTGAGGCATAATACCTCAGCACTGATTTTCAATTTGAATTTTTTTTAGGTAGGTAGATAATAGCCGACTTGGCACGTACTCGACGGCCAAAATAGTCATTTTTTAAGTGTCTTCTTTAGGCACGTAGAGGGTAAAAGTTCAAGGTCGCGTCATGGCTATACTGTCACATCATGGAGTAAGGCGACAATTTTGGTATCTTTGAAAGAAGAAGTTTCACTTCTGACACGTGTGCTCGGCACATACGATCTTTTTAAACAAGAACAAAAATTATTTCTTTGCCATCTAAGTAAGTATGTAAATATTATTTTTTTATTATTGTAAGGGAAATATCTTTATAAGTTAAAAATACTTCTAAATGAAAATTAACATAATATTATTTGGAATAAATTGATACGAATATTCATAAAAATAAACATAAAATTCAATATTAACAATTTAAGTTTTAACACGTACAGAATTACCTCATTTCCTGAAATGGATTAAAGCAATTGTGTTCCTCGATTCCCTTACAACCCTGAAATGGTAATATTACTTATTCAGTCAAAATTAGGTCATGTAAGGGGTCAAGGATTTTTATATTAACACAGTTGTTTCCGAATTAGAGCGGTTTGCAGATTTTCCTGGTGGTAAAAATGTAAAATGCATTGCAATCTAGGTAGGTATACTAATATTATTTACTATAGTAGAGCCATTTTAATAGGCAACATTTGACAGTTCAACAAAATTCAACAACTTAACCTAGTAACGACGACATAGAATAACATGATATTTGGTTTTGTAAGAACTGCACATTTGCTTAATTTTTAAAGTGAAACTTTTATTACATCGTCTCAAACTTTTTGGTCTGTGTAGCGCATGTCGCGTGACGTACGATAATTATCGTACAAATACGATAATTATCGTAAGTTTCACTTTTACCGTGGTTTCATAAAACCACACAACATTTTTTTTTTCAATTACGATTACATATTTATAATAATAATGACCGATACAAGTAATTTTAAGATTTGATTTTACTGATAAACCATTCTAAACATATTAAACAATTTCTGATTTAAAGAACTGACGTCGCTACAATTTTGTGTCAATAAACCTTTTTTCTTTTTAAATACCAAGAGACGTTACGTTGCCTATTAAATTGGCTCGACTATAGCTGCGCTTCGCGGTTTCACCCGCGTGGCTCCGCTCCTGTTAGTCTTAGCGTGAATCGTGATGATATAATACAAGCTATACCCTTTCTCGATAAATGGGCTATCTAACACAGAAATAATTTTTCAAATCGTTCCAGTATTATTCCTGAGATTAGCGCGTTCAAACAAACAAACTCGTCCGCTTTATAATATTAGTATAGATTAATGCTTTATTGCTCCGAATAAATTACAAATTGAGACTTAATCTAGGATACATTGTAACAAACGGCGGCCTTATCGTTAAATAGCGATTTCTTCCAGACAACCGGTTGTACAGAGAGAAATTAAGTAAAGTACCTAATAATATACAGGTAATACAGCGGATTTGATAATTTCTTTGGTTTTCATGGTTTAACCGAATAACTTGGCTAATTTTAAAGTTCTTTTAGTTAGAAAACCACTTTCATTTCATTTCATTTCATTTCATTTTATTTCATTTCATTTCATTTCATCACTTAGTTATTAGTAGATACCTATATCTTTACGAAGACCCTTTTTTCGCCGTCTCATCCAATTGAAGTATTAAAATTATTGATGTATCCTAATCCTAATTCATATAGCACAGTAAAATGCTAATTTGTTTTATTTATTAATGATGTAATGGTTTCTACATTATAAATCACGTCTTGAGCGACTACTATTATCAATACAATAAAATCTATACTAATATTATAAAGCTGAAGAGTTTGTTTGAACGCGCTAATCTCAGGAACTACTGGTCCGATTTGAAATTTTCTTTCGGTGTTTAGATAGTCCATTTATCGAGGAAGGCTATAGGCTATGCCTATATATTATCATCACGCTAATACCAATAGGAGCGGAGCAATGCGGGTAAAACCGCGTTAGTTATCCATTATCCATTCGTTAATGAAAAATAAAAACGTTAATTAGCGAAATGATAACCTTAATGAAACAGAGCTCTTTTACTAAGTTATGTTAAATACTTTTACTTAGTTAATCTTTGATCTAAAGTTAAGTTAAGCACGAACTTAACAATGGCCAATGTCACAACGCCTTATTATACTTAATCACGATATTATAATCATGGTAATGGTGAGCTTTTCATGTAAATCGCAATTAATTTCTTTTGCCAAGGTCAAGAATAACAAAGGGAATTGTTTTTACGTTTGTTGGTTCAATGTTTTAATTTATTTAAATACTAGCTGTTCCCCGCGGTTTCACCCGCATGGCTCAGCTTCTGTTGGTCTTAGCGTAATGATATATAGCCTATAGCCTTCCTCGATAAATGGGCTATCTAACACAGAAAGAATTTTGCAAATCGGACCAGTAGTTCTTGAGATTAGCGCGTTCAAACAAACTCTTCAGCTTTATAATAATATTAGTATATTATTCATCGTCATTTATTAAATTTTATTTTAATGGATGACTAATTGGTTGATTAAAACATTTTGTAAATTAAGCTGGCTACTCACGTACCTTCCGCAGGGGCAATATTGGAACAATTTCGGTTGCACGGCGGTCGGAGCAATTTCAGCTGTTCTCTAAATTGCTGCTGCTTGCCTATACACAATATACACATCACAATAATTAAGGAGCCAATTCCAATATTGCCCTGCTGTAAGTATGTACGTGAGTAGCCGGTATTACAACTATTTGTATATAATCTCAATATAATGAAAAAATGTTTCAAAAGGTATGTCAAAAATAATTAATTCCTTGAAAAATTTGCCTATTTTCATCATTTAAAATTTCATAGTACGTAGATACTGTGATTTAAACTTGATAGTTTCACAGATTTGATTCATAGTATCTATTGGTCTAAAACGCTATAATATTTCCACATTGGAAATAATACTGCTTTGAAAACATAATGAAACGGGGGCTGCGGCATAATTAACCATTGCTGGTTATTGCGATCATAATACGAATTTACCAGTCAGTTCGATTCACAGACTAAACTATCTGGAAATAAGAGATACGGCCTTAAAGCGTGTCTTTCCAGTTTAATATTTTAGAAATTTTCTTATTAAATCGTATTTTAGCTAAATTATTAATTATAATTTTACACTCTACACTTAACTATTAATATTTTTTTCGTGTAGATAACCTATTTTAAACCCCAGCCACACTATGCTACTCGTCCTGCTCCTCGTCTTGCTCCTCGTCCTGCTCATCGCGCTGCCGCTCGCCTCGATATTGCCGTCTGGCCACACACTGCTCTACTCGCGCGATTAATCGCGACGCTCTTCACTAGGGATGGGTCGTCGACGTATTTTTCATCAACGAGACTAGATCGTTAAATGTCGTTCATCAACTAGTCGTTCAACTAGTTAAAATCTTCGACTAGTCCATGTGTAAAATAAATAACTATTATTAAATAAATTCTTAAAACAATAAATTCTAATCTCAATAAAACAATTAATAAATGTTTATGCTTTCTTACAAAAATTATACTCCCTAAAAAAAGTATTACTAAAAAACTTATTATCGTTTGTTTTTATAGTTTAAATTCAAAACATTGGTCTTGTAAACCAAAAATATTTTTTTTTTAAACTTCAAAGAAAAGAATTTATTCTTATCAATAAGACTGTTTAGCCGTTGAATTCAACTAGTGCATTGGTGAGCGATGGACTAGTCGAATCGTTGAGTGTACATATAGACGTTTAATTTAACTAGTCCGTTGATTCCATGACGCCCATCCCTAATTCGCACTCGTATTGCCGGTCCTTTGACTCGCGCGCAAAAGCCGACAAAATAGGGAGCAGTGAGCAGGACGATGAGCACGACGAGTGGCATGACGAGTAATGTGGCCACACTACGTCCCTGCCTACTTCCCTCGTCACTTCCCATACCACTCGTCGAGTCGTGTGGCTGGGGTAATAAGTTAAGGAAGAGCATGTCCTCCTGACACATTTTTTCTATACTCCATATTGTGTAAAATTACGAAACGTAGGTATTAAAATTTTTTTTTATTAATTTTTAGCGCTCTACCACGTCTGCGCGAACAGCGACGAATGCAACGACGGTCTCATATGCCTATCGCCTAACATCACTGGCGCTGCTCCCGCGCACATGCGCGTGTTCATGCCGCAGGATAAAATCTGCCTGTGTGATACTGAAAATGGATATAAGGAGAAGGAACACACTTGCAATGGTAAGGGAAATCTATACTAATATTATAGGTAAAGCTGAAGAGTTTGTTTGTTTGAACGCGCTAATCTCAGGAACTACTGGTCCGATTTGAAAAATTATTTCTGTGTTAGATAGCCCATTTATCGAGGAAGGCTATAGGCTATATATCATCACGCTAATACCATCAGGAGTGGAGCACTGCGGGCAAAACCAGAGGGCACAGCTAGTTTAAAATAATTGCTTAGTTCATTTATGAAAAATCTAACTGCAACGACTCCATAGTGTCAAAAATAACCCTTAGATGGTACCCCACCATGGTGCGTTTTCCCAAGGTTTTCCCAGTCAAAAGCGAACATCTAAAAAAAATTAAGTTGAATTTAGAACACTTTCATTATTCGAAATCAGTTGATAATATACAAAAAACTTATGACTGTTTTTAATTGTTTTTGTTTGTTTCAGACGCAGACATCTTGAACACGTCTCTCTTCGCTATTCTCTTCGTTTCTTGTTTAAGAAAAATTGTATTGTAAATAATTTATAGTTGAAATGCACTTTTTAGAAGTTTCTGTGTGATATGTTGCAACGCAAGCTGTTTTGTTAAATTTTAATCGCATTAGTATCGATATAATAATATATTGTAATAATTCTATGAATATTATACTTGTTACGAATCAAGAGTTGCCGCCGTTAGTACCAACAAACACACACACACACACACACACATGCTAATTACATAACATACCTACATGAAACATGCACATTTTCATGTACCTAGGCAATGCTAATAACATATTATATTAAATTTTTTTAATGTTATTTTATCTATCAAAATATCTGTATTTACCTTAGAGAAGGTAATTAACTTAATTCTGCAATATTTTAAAAATAAAATAAATATTAATTGAAAATATCAAGAATAAATATATCGTATACGAATCGTACTATTTTAGTGCAATGTCACGTTCAATTTAAAATTAATAAAATATAAAATTGATGTTCCTTTCACATAAAAGGCTACGCTTTACATTGCTTTAAATAAAAATTACCATATTACTATGTACTTGTTTAATAATAATATACTAAAACACCACATTATAGTAGATTTAATAATATTAACTGTAAATAATTTCATAAACAGAAAGACATAATATCTGTATTTATCATTATAAATTATATTTTTATTAGATATGCCAGAAATTTAAAAACACCTATTTTTAATAAACATTGTAGTTTCAAGCTCAATTCGAAATATTTCATAACTATTTACATGCATTTAAGTGCCTGATACGTAATATCTTAACCGTCCAATTATTTTGTATTAAAAAAAATAACAAATTTTAGTTTTAAAATTGTATTTAAAAATCGTTTATATTATTTTCTATACATAAGACAGTTTAATAACTCAGACTCAGACACAATAGAAAATCTATTGTGTCTGGGACCGATCGGGCCGCTTGGGGCTCAATGGGTTAAGACACGAATAAGTTAACAATACTGGCAATACTCTTAAACCAGCTACTCACCTACCTGCAGCAGGGGCAATATTGAAATTGCACCCTTATTTGGCTCCTTAACTGTGATGTGCATAGTCAAGCAGGGGCAATGTAGAGAACAGCTGAAATTGCTCCGACCGCCGATCAACCGAGATTGTACCAATATTGCCCCTGGGGCAGGTACGTGAGTAACCGACTTTATTGATATTTTTTTAAGATTTTGTAAATACAAAATACTCACATATTTTTATTATCTTGCACCTCGTTTATAAAGTCACTTTATAATCACAATGTTTAAAAATTTACAGTCTATTAGTAAAAATAAATGTAAAACTATTACTGATTAAATATTTTATTAATATTAGATAATATAGCCGTAAGAGATTTTAAAGTTTATCAATTACATATTGAACTAAAATTTGTGATTGCTTTTTTAGCAATAGAATAATATTGATTGTACTTAGTATAAGTGTCGTGTTAGTTTGTGTTTTCAATAAAATATTATATTACTGCACGCTTTCTGTGTGTTTATTTTTAACCTTCTTAGACATGTTCATATGCTGTGTTCATATTATGTATTCATCAAGGTATTCATATTAAATCTATTCCAATAGTATGAAACGCTAGTCTCAAGATCTACTAGAAAATCCAGTAGATCTTTTTCAAAAATTCTTCCACAGTTGTGTTTGTACGTGATCCTTGAGTGCTATAGGCCATATATATGTGTCAAGGGCGAAGCATGGATCGACCGCTAGTTAACATAAAATACTCTCTTTTTCTTATGTAGAAAACATGTAATTATAAAACAATAAAATAAGTTATTTAAATCAATTCATGAACAGGAGCATTAGATTACCATAGACATTCAACAATCATGACAAATGACACTAACAAATGTCAACTATAAGCTGTCGCCTGTCATACAAATTGTAAACATTCAACATTGCATTTCTATTTTCTGTGTTTTACATTGCACATGTTTCACAAATAAACATTAATAATGGCTAAGGATCCACTGGATGAACTAACTGAATTTCTTAAACCAGAATCAAGAATCGACCTGAAACACATTTCTTTAGATCACTTATTAGGAGTATCAGGAACCGACGAAGGAATCAAGGTTTTACTCGGAAAGGAGCAAATTATCAAAAACATTATCGATTTAACGAATGATAGAATAGAAGAAATAAGTAAAAATGCTCTTCTATTACTAGTTAACGTGACAGCGAACGCAGAAGGTGCATTGGAGCTGCTTAAATACAAGCCAGACACGAAGAAAAATATAGTTGAATTATTTATAGGTTATGTCATGGATCCCCAAAAAAAGAACGCAGATGCGGTATGTATGATCTTATCGAACATCACACGGGTGGAAGAAGCATTGGACATATGTACAGAGACTTTTCTGCCGCATCTAAACGATATTCTTAACATATTCGCTAACATAGATTACAACAAAGTCGGTTCCAATTTGAACTACCTTGGACCGATGTTTAGCAACCTAAGCTGTAGTCCACGTATACGCAAATGGTTGACGGAAGAAAACCCGCACATTCCTTTAATAAAGCTCCTCCCGTTTTGTAATTACAACCAATCGAACATACGACGTGGCGGCGCTATCGGCGTATTGCGAAATATATCCTTCGACACAACATACCACAACTTTCTACTATCAAGCGATTTAGATCTACTAACGTACTTACTGACGCCTATAATCGGCAATGAAGACTACCCAGATGACGAAATGGACGCACTACCGATAGCGTTACAATACTTACCGAAAGAAAAAGAACGTGACATCGACATTGATATTCGCAAAATGGTTTTGGAGACGCTTAACAAGTTATGTGCTACGAAGCATGGAAGGGAGGTACTTCGAAATAATGGCGTGTATTACATATTACGAGAATATCATAAATGGGA
>CAJQZM010011890.1:0-23551 GCA_907164665.1 Colias nastes | reverse complement strand
GAACCCTTCGGGACCTCGATACGTGTGCACCTGTGTTAAAATAAAACTTAAAATGGCAACCGAAACTTACGGACATCGGCTATTGTACTCCGAGAAGGATATCTTTTCGTCTGACGTCATGTTGGAGTATTCCACCGAGGACTGTTACTTGAATTGGCCAAGGTCGCCCGATTCGGGGCGGTCCAGCTTGGAGCCGACCCCATCGCTGGATGGAAGTCACGAGTCCAATCACATCGCGTACAGAGGATTGCCCAACGATATTCTAGAAGATTCTGAGGATGTGGACATGGAAGGTTCTGGCAAACGTCGTGGTAGAGCAACCAGTGCTGCCGTGTTAAGAAGGCGCCGCTTGGCCGCGAATGCCAGGGAGAGGCGACGAATGCAGAACCTGAACAAGGCCTTCGATAGACTCCGAGGGCATCTTCCTTCACTGGGAGCTGATCGCCAACTCTCCAAGTACGAGACCCTGCAAATGGCGCAGACCTACATCGCAGCGTTGTACGAACTTCTGCAGTAATAGTGAAGTGTTTGTTAGGTTAAGATGTACATTGAAGACGAAGCCAATTAGAGATTCTAGGTAATTTGCCAAATTATTAGACTCCTACAGGGATATTTATATTAGTACCATAATACTCGTTACCGTAGTTGTAAACCCGCAGGTTTAAGTTGTGTTTCATATAGATTTGCCTATTTTAGATTCTTTTTGATAAGTCACTAAATGTGTTTGTATGTCAGTTTGTACATTACGTTATGAAAACCTACGCTTATATTTTTAATGTAAATAGTTAGATTTAATTGCGAAGAAATCCGTCCTACCGATGTTTAGTTTTACTTATCTTTTGAATTTATTTTTATGTGAAACACCTTGCCGATATAGTATTACATTCCAATATAGTTAAGCTTAGGCTAAGTAAATACAGTATTATATAAATTATTGTTAAAATATATAACTCTAGCATTAATATGTTTGTAAATACACAAATTCCGTTTATAATTTATTACTTTTATTTAATCCCTACCATTCAACACTCAAAAGAATATATTATTTTAATTATATATAAAAAAACAGAAATAATATTAGCATCAAAAAAAAATTATAACAATTTCTCAAAAGTAACTTTCCTATCTTCCTTATACATTTGAAATTTAAACAGTATTTATAATATGTTTAACATTTTTGGTTATTGGTCATTAGATTCAATATTCTAATATAGCTGAAATTATAATAATCTGTAACATATTTATAAAACTGTGAACAATCTTAACATGCATCTTTTATCATTCATCAACAATGTTCATTAACACTTACTGAAAAAAATTATACCAATACACAATTGATTTCATACTAATTACAAAAGGTTTAAATTCAAAAATTAAACACTATACCTCAAAAATAAGTTCAGTCAAACAGTAATAAAATGTCACCGCGTTATAGAAAACATTTTTAACTTTTTTAGAGAACGATCCTATCCTACAGTAGAATGTAGAGTATTACCTATTATTTATTATTAAATAGACCTTTTGTATAATTATATATTTTACTGCTTCTTCGAGGTATAACTTCAGCATAATTCAAAAAAAATATTTAAAAATTACGCACTACGTTTTTTGGTTTGAACTCTATGTAGAGTTAAGAGTTTGCATCAAACAACCTGAACACAAATACTTCTAGGTACCATATAAATAATATTACATAAATAACATTTATTTTTAACCTATATAATTCGATTAATTCATGTAAAAACTTAATAATAATACAGCACTGAAAAAAAAGTGTATGAGAAAATTTATAATATCATCACTTATGTAAGAGGTAATACATTAGGTACATGTAGGTAATACATACAGACGTACCTATGTATGTAGTATACAGAAGCTTTCTAGCCATAAAATTTTTAAAATCGATTTTGTACATTCTTCAAACTCAAACTCAAATATTTTCTATTTATTCAATTAGACTTCTTCTAGAAGCACTTTTGAATCGTCATTACATATTTTTAACATTTACCACTGATACCGACTTCACTTATCCTTCCCATCTCTGACAAAAACAAATCATATTCTCGGCCAGTACATAGGTAGTAGGTACAGTACCTCTTATTGTAAACTTATCACAACAATGGCATAATATAAGTATATGATATAGCTGATGCTTACAAACGTACAATTTTCTTACATTTTCATTTTCATCAAAAATATAGGTTTGTTTAAATTCAGTTTTTAAAATTTAAACCAGGTGTGAACCAGGTATGATTATTGCATAACAAAAAAAACCTCGTACATAAATTATAATGTTTGTAGATACAACGGTTTATTAGCTTACTTTTTAGGGCTCCATAAAAAATAGGGCTAACTTGTCAAAACCTTATCCGTCACGGTCCAATCAGTCGGTGTATGCTAATCGGGCAGATGTACCGACTTTTGTTTTAAACGCCGTGATAATAAAATTTATTCAGTTCCTTTGAATAATCCTTATTTTTATTTTATTTGGAATTTCTAATGTAAATAAAAATATTGTTTTCGTGCATTATAAAGTTTATTGGAATCCTTGTTTCGATATTAAAATAAATCCACCCACTAATAAAATGCTACGACGAGATTAGATAGAAAAATCAGTAGACAGTAATTAGAATAAGAGCTTTCCATTACTTTCCATTGAAAATAAGAAAACCTTAAATAAGAAGCATCAACTTCAACTAAATGTTTAAAATGTAGAATAGATATTAATACTATTTATTACTTCCAAATTTTCTGTGCCGGGAACGCCAGTTAAATTTATTTAATAAATTGTTTTATTATGACTCTACATTTCCTTACAGTGCTACGGATATCCACAACAAAAATTTATACAACTGTCGCTTGCGTAAATGTTTCAGCATGAACAGAAGGTCATCGAATATCTTTCGGTGATAATTAGAATTACAATTGTTTCTTTAAATCTTGAATTTCTTTGAAAACTACTTTTGTTGTCGCGTCGTAGCTCCCTTACAAAATGGTGATATGAATCTAAAGTAATGTTTGTTAATAACTAGGTAGCTTATTATGTTAAGTATCTGTTACAGTTTTTCTTCTATATAAAATGAGATTTGATGTTAAACACACCTTATAATCTTTACATTCTCCGCAATTAACCTATTCCAAATTAACACCTCTAACGGTCGATCTATTTAAAAATTTATAATATTCCCATAAAAATGATAATAACCCATCTCGCCATGTAATTAAAACGAAATTGGCGCTAACGTAATCACCACTTACCCGCGTCTGACAGTTCTGCCGCCTTACGTCTTCATCGACCTGTCAGATCTGACAGCTGACAGCTTTGACAGCTGTCAAATGCGCCGAGTCATACGCGTTTCTTTGGCGTTGCGTATTAATATTGGTGTATATCGCGGTGTTAAATGTTAATAGGTGGATTTTTTTGCGTGACTCGTGTTTTTTTACGTGAGAAATACTTGTCTCGTTAGCGGAGTAACGCCTCAATAGTTTGGTGCCGCCCCTTTAATAATAATCATAATATAATATGTTACTTTGAATCGTATTCTTTCCATATTTTTAAACAATGTATTGCTATTGTCTCGCTTGTTATTAAGTTGTAAGCGCTAAAGAGTCCATGATATCGACTCTTTAATATGCCTTCTTGGTGAATGTCGGTAAAAACAGGTTAGAGTCATTGAAAGAAAAAATAAATGCTACGAGGTAGTCCAAATTCGAATCAATTGAGTAAACGCTCAATAAGTCAAATTATTGTAGAGCTGTAGAGCTTTTGCAGTTAAGTTTCTTATTGTATCTTTTATAGTGTAAAATCTTGGGTAGATATAAATTGTATTTAGATTATACCTATATTAGTGTTTGTATGTTGTATGTTTTATTCATTTATATAGCATATTATATTAAGACATAAGATCTAACACAGACATCAAAATCTACACAATTGCCTAACAACGTATAACGTATTCTACATTAAACCTAGTACCTATATTATCTGTGATCAAACAGCCGAAAAACATCAACAATTACATCAAAAGAAAGCTCTACACATAGTTATTGTACTCAACTGTACATAAATCAGTATGCACTTGAAACCCGGTCCCCTATACCTATTTAAAAGCTGTGTACAGTATTGGCTGGCTCTCGACCAATAGAAAACGAGTCATAGCGCACGCGCACTGCATAGAATGAATAAACAGAGTGTTTTATTTATATGTGTGTGTCTTTGTATTAGAAAAAGTTCTGTAAAGTTGTGGCGATCTTATAAAACTTATATTGTTGGTGTAAAGTATTTTATATTACTCTACATATAACTAATAATAAGCAGAGAAAGCTTAAATTTTCATTTGTCCCATTGTCCTAAAAACTGAGGCATTACATGAAAACTTGAAAATCTGTGATCCTTGCAGATCTTGCGTTTTTCTTATATATCCATTTTATTTGTAATATCTAATTTTGCATACGAGTTTCTATCTTTTTTTGTCAGCCTTTACGAAACAAAAGCTTTTTTGTGCGCAATTTCATTACCTGAATATTGTCAGAAAACATATCTCCCTCAACTACACTTACAAATTTACCTTCTAATTCAAAAAAACCCTCCAATTAAATAAATTAACGAATTTCACCTTAAGTACAATCGAAATTATCAAGTCAAGAGTCTTACCGATTGAACAATTACCGCGAAGGTCGACGAATTAACCCCACTATAATCGGTCCACGATTTACAGACGTACAGACGTACAGACAGACGGACGGATGTGTCGCAATTACGCTGTCGGCTAAACGCAAGTGAGATCAGGTTAGATTGTTGAATTGTATTTGCAGGTGGAACTTTTATGTGGGACATGACCCATGGCCCAGTGGGACGATTAACTTTAGTGTAAGTATAAACTATAAATATTAAAGGGTAGTGTAATCTATACTAACATATGTAGGATCGGGGCTTAATGAAAAACACTCTTGAACTTCTTTAGATTTATTTTCAAACCACAGTCTTAATTTTTAGAAAATTCTTTAACAGAGAAACAGCCGTCTTCACCCACGATCCCAATAAAAGAGAAAGATCATTCTTCATTCGTTCTCTGCTTCACATTCACTCAAAGTCTATCGCTCTTCCATTCATATCTTCGTTCAACAATTACCTAATCTTACACGCGTTCAGAAACACAAATTTCATTCATCTCATCTTATCATCCCACGTATATGCAAAATATATCATTTACCACGACATTAGGGAACTAATTGCACTTATTAAATAAATGCGAGATAAACTTTACAAATCAAATCAAATAAAATCACTACTTTCATTAATTCAATCAATGTAACAATTCTGATGGATATTACTGAAGAAATAGGTCTTCGTCGCGAAAATAAATTGAATAAAGTAGGTCAAATAGGCGTAGTAATAGTCTAAACTTAGCTAAAATTTTGGGCAGTTTATTTGTAACATTAGCTATGTTTTGTATATACGGGTATCCGTTAGTAATGCGTTCTATATCTATTATCGAAACAGGAACAAAAGGAACCTAATAAAACAAAAACAAAAACCCTGAAAAAATGCCTCTGCGCAATATAACGTTATAAAAAATCAAGATAGATCGTTAAAAAATTAAAAACTAAATTAAAAGTAAATAATCACATTAAAACAACACCACCCAGTAGTAAATGATTCTTTGATTAATATATCAAACATAAATAACGGAAATTAATCTTAGCAACGGAAGATAAGGCGTGGTTAGAACGATCAGAATGCACAAAGTTAATTTTTACTACATTTCTTTTAGAGGTCCGCTGAATATCTATTAATTAATTTTACTAGGTATAAACTTATTCTAGCCATAATTACAAGTTATTTGCATGATAGCAAAACATCTCTATATTTTCATTAATTTTGCCACAAAATTTTCGAAACAATTGTTCCCTGTACAATTAGTATTTTACACATTATTTTCTTCCTCTAATAGCATTATTAATTTCTACAAAATCCTTGTGCAAGCTTTTGGCTTACAAAAGGTCAGATTAGTTCCGAAACCAACTAAAAGTTTAAATATACACGTGCGGAACCCTTTAGCAAATAAAACTCACGCTTCGTTAATTTTTTACCATTTCCCTATCCACCTACTTAATTAGTAGAAATTGGATTAAATTTCTCAATTATTACAAAGATTAACTGAATCTTCTAATTGTTTTAAAGGATGAGCAATATTTTATAGTAGGTATAGACTATGACTATAGTATCTACCTATATCTATTATGTATTCCTTTAAAAAAAGTAAATTTAATTTATCCGACGTTTGCTATCGTTTTGCTTGAAGCTTTTCATTCTATAAAATAATAATTATTAGTTTTAAACTGACCCTAAGTTAACAAACAATTAAAGGCTTTTGTTCTCTTTATTATATTAGTATAGATAAGAATACCTTATTGATAGACATCGATACAATAGTTCAGCTGTCAGTACTCCGCTACAAATTGCTTCCTCATATCAAAGTTAAAATCTATGAAAAACGTAACGCAAAGAAATTTATCGCATTTAAAACAGGCATAAAAATTATCTCAATACAAATCTCCGGGAGTCAAAGCGAAACAAACAATAAAACATAAGAAGAGAGAGAGGGACACACTCATACGCGCGAAAGAGACAAAACACCGCACTTCTTCCGGTTGCGCGGGCGCAGGTGACACGAAATTTATTCCGAATTTGAAAATCGAAGTGTATTTCATTCGAAATGATTCAAACGGCTTTTTAAATATGGACATCCTTTATGTTGCGGCAACGGTTGACAGTTTTATATTTGTCGATGGCAAAATGGCAAAAAAACGTATGATTTATATGGAAATAATGCAGTGGGTAGCCACTAGCCGCGAGATGCGGCAAAGAGTATGGATTAGATATTTTGTTAGAACTTTTTTGTGATATTTGGTTTTAATTTTCGGTTTTTAATTCACCATAATGAAAATTGAAATAATTAGTACCTAGTACCTACTTCTGGTAACCTAATTTACTTCATGCTAAAATTATAGTTCAATTCACAAATATTATATTATGAGCAATGACCAAAAATAAAATAAGATTTTTAAAAGAACTTAAAACATACTACTCACAAATAGATTTAGCAATAATTTATATTCTCTACATAGAGACTCTTGAATAATATAACATAATTATGTATGTTCCTAAACAAAAAATAATTCTCATTCCCTAATAAAATAAATCTAAACCTTCTGCCACATCTACACTAGCATAATCTATACATGATCATTGAGATATCGAGCTTCAACACTTTCATCGCGGGTTTGCTCGTAAATCTCTCATATTAAGTAGGATACATCTGAAGATTATTATCGCGATACTTTTCTCAGGATACCCCTGCATACTAGCTTTACCTGTGACTTTATCTGGATTTATGAAGTTAACTATTATATAGGTTTATAATGCCTGATTAAATTTAATAAAGTTTAATACATATTTTTAACTTACTTAATTATATTTTAAATAATCAGAACATTAGTTACGTGTATTTCAATACGATTTATCAGAAGCAGTCAACAGATAGAAGTAAATTGAAAAACATTCGCTAGAGTTCTTTAGTTACATTCTTAGAAAAGTAATTAAATATTTCATTTTAAAAATAAACCTTATACAAGAGGAAACAATCGCAAAATAACATAAAACATAGCACATAATACCTTATTTATTTTTATATAAGATACCTACTCATTTTAAAATATATATATAAATGTGTTAGACCATAAGAAATAAATAACATCTCTATTAAAAATACGTATCGATGACAAAATTACCATAACAATGCAGTTAATATTAATTTAGTCACGGTTGACAAATGTGATACTTAATATGATGTAAACCCTTCTAATAATGCTACTAATAGCTTCTGGATTGTTCGAATGAAATTTAAAGAATTTTTTGATGAATTATTCATTCATTTCTTGTTAGATAGAGGCGGGTTACTTTTGAACTACCGATCAGCGTCGATATGCTTTCAATATAATGCTCCTCTTTGACCAAAGTTATTAATATTAAACTGTCACTGAAAATTGTTATAAAATTGATATATTATGTTCATTTTAATAACAAGAAGTATTCAAGTTAAAATGTTGAAAATTAAAAATCACTTTAATGACAAAAATATGTATATAATAGTTCCTATATCTAATTTCTCATTCAGTTCTCCTGCTCAGCTCATTCCTTTATTCAAAACAATCCTTTCTTAATTATATTTTATACATTAAAGAGGGGCAAAGCATTTGTAGAGGCACCTTTGCAATTGTTCATGGGCGGTGGATGTCGCTAACCCTCACGCGACCCACCAGCTTAGTTGCTCGCTATAACATAAAAAGTAACAGTATATTAAATAAATAAATAAAAAAACCGGCCAAGTGCGAGTCGGGCTCGCGCACAAAGGGTTCCGTAGCAGCAAATATAATAAATTACAGTTAAATCAACCTATCTCAAAAACTATAAGAGATACTTTGATCAAACCAAAAATCGTTGAAAGAGTTAATTAGCATGCATCACCTCTATTTTTTTTAGAATTTTATACCCCGTAGTTATAAAAATAGAGGGGGGGGGACATACTTTTTACGACTTTGAGAGCTGATATCTCAAAAACCGTTCACTTTAAGAAAAATGTTTTTTAGAAAACTTTATATCATTTTAAAAGACCTTTCCATTGATACCCCACACGGGTATGTACATCGAAAAAAAAAATTTCATCCCTCAGTTACATGTATGGGGGGCCCCACCCCCAATTCTTTTTTTTACTATTTAGTGTCATATTTTTGTAGCGGTTCATACAACACATATTCCCATCAAATTTCATCACTGTAGTACTTATAGTTTCCGAGTAAATCGGCTGTGACAGACGGACAGACGGACAGACGGACAGACGGACATGACGAAACTATAAGGGTTCCGTTTTTGCCATTTTGGCTACGGAACCCTAAAAAAACTAGTGTTTAAAGAACCTCTCCATATTGGTATCAAGCATGTATCAAGCATGCTTGCTTTTTTACTGGCCATGTGTCAAATAAGAGAGTAAGTAGATACGCTCTGCAAAAAAAGTCAGTAGGTACTTACAGCAAAAATCCTTTATTTAAATTTCAATTAGTTCTACTTGTTTAACGATAATTGGCAAGATAATCTTGAAGAAAAACTTTAAGAGGTTGTATTTTCTATGTTCCTGTATATTTAATAAAAATTTAACTAAATATGATATAAAAAGCTCATCGTCTCTACAAAAGTTGATTTTGCGCAACCTGCAGCTAAAAATAAATCCAAAAAATCGAGTAAAACAGGACACGTCATCAAGGAGGCTTTAAGTATCGTTTTATTTGAGAAAGCGAACCGGAAGTCGCAAGATAGATGGGCGTAAGCCTCCGACAAATTGTGCTTCCGGTCTTGTTATGGTAATATACCGTGAGAATATATTTACTTTCAGCCGCATTTGGCGCAGATTCGCTTTATTTATTACGGTTATAGAGGAAAATGGTAACAAGGTGTAAAAAATAAGAGACAGATAAATAAATAACAAATAAATATTTCAGGGCAATTTTCACACACGGCACGATCTGATCCCATACTAAGCTTTCGCTTGTGTTATGGAAACCAGATGGCAGATAAACATACATAATTTTAAATAGATACTTATATAGATAATTTACACCCAGACATAGAGCAAACATCTATTTATTTATTTATTTATTTATTATACTTTATTGCATTGAAAATACATAAATACATATAACAAAGACAAGACTAGAGAAACAGCAAAGGGTTGGCCTTATCGCTAGGTAGCGATCTCTACCAGGCAACCAAACAATCTATGTTCATCACACAAATATTTTTTTTTTTTAAGCACCCGCCATCACAGGGTTTTGTCTGCTTTCCTCTGGAGTATTGTCCAGAGACCTTTATTTTCAATCATATAATAAAACACAACATCATTTAATTACAATTTGGGCCTAATAGGCCACACAAATATTTGGCTTGGGTGGGAATCGAACCCACAACCTCTGGTTTGGAAGGCAGGGTGGCAGGGAGGGAACTACCAACCAAGCCAACCGATCAGGCAGATGAGAAGAAAATGTCTATAAATCACAATAGAAATGCATCAACTAAAATTAAACATTCTTATGTTCAAGAAAAATCTTCTGGCACGTCAATCACTGCTATGGTTGCCACTTAACATAATAAAAAATTTGCCCTACGTAAGCAACATCAAGTTGAGTTCTTAAAATAAAAGCAAAGTTGGTACAACATACAGTAATCCAAAATTAATAATGCGCATGCAAATCTTCGCTAATTGTCGTATTTCCGAAGACACTCGAATCATTGAATCGTAAGAGCCCTAAACAACGAACTTGCATTTTACACCTTGTTCAAAAGAAATAGAAGTCAATTCACGGTCATACACAATCAAAAACAAATCGGGCGGTAGGTGACGGTAGCCTGTCAGTCAAAAAACTCAAAAATCCGTCAGTTGTCTTTAAATATTGGTGGTGACTGCACGTGTTCTCTCTGTGTGGAATTATATAGAGCTGCTATTACGTACCCTTCTTGGTTTTGTTTTTAAAGGTGAATTGAATTAATCGATGAAATGATTTACACAGGTGATGGCAGTAGGGAAAGTGAAAATGAAGAAGAGTTCCGATGTATCTAAAATGTCAGAAATAAAGATAATCCCTGATTTTGATTGTTTTTATTTTTTTTGTAATTGTCATAATATTGAAGAATGATCAGTACTGTAAATACTTTTGAACTGAGATTTTAATGATAAGATTTACATATATGGTTTAAATATAAACCTGTGTTTGAAAACCATACTTTATACAATATAAATTTTGTGTTATTTTAACCTTCTTTTCTTCCATCATTACACCAGCTTCAGTAAGACACTTTAAAAGTACTATAAAATTTTCCAAGTAAATCAATCCAACAAAGATAATATATTCGCAATCGTGGGGTTATACTCGCTATTTACTTACAAGGAATTATCGAAACAAAATCGTTACTTACCTACAAATACATATTAATCTCTTTTAGCACAAAACATATAATTTGACTAAATTATGCATGAAGAAAATGCATTTAACCGCTCTATATAGATATCATCTTCGGACGCTCCGAGAATATGAGAGCCATGCCACACGATGCGGTGCGGCGCCGCACCGCAGGTCATCTCGCCGGACGACCTGCCACACGGTGAGTGCGGCGCCGCAACGTTTTGCGGCACCGTCGCGGCGACGGAAGAGAAGGGTTGGCCTAGTTGGCCCCATTCCGACGACAGTCTGTATTAAAAACGCGCCGCGCACACAACTGAGCGGTGCTGCTCCGGCGCCGCAATACTTACACCCCTCCCCGCCTCGTCTCCATTCCGGTGCGCCTGCGGTGCAGCGCCGGAGCGCACCGGACGGCGCCGTGTGCCATACCATACATTTTTATATGTAGGAAACCGGAGCGGCACCGCTCAGGCGCCGCGCCGCCGCCGCACCGCATCGTGTGGCATGGCACTGACAGTTGCCGAACAGTGACGAAGATTTCTATGCGCATTATTACCTTTGGAGTACTGTACATAATATATACAGGCATATAAACATATTAAAATTTAAAATTTCACCTGTGTCAGGGAGTAAGACTTATTTTCAAATATTTTAAATCATCTTAATTACTTTCAATGAATGAAAGAGCGTGAAAAAGACAAGGCAGTTTAATAACACTTGAACAGCCTTGGTCATAGAGAGCTCATTTTCCAACATAATGGTGTGGCTTGAATTTTAATTTCTTTCAAACTTAGATCGCAACAAATAAAATAAACACTTATAACAGAACATAAAAGATGAAAAAGAAGAAAACTGATTAGCTATACCTATACCGAATGGTCGTAGAAGAAAAGGTCGTCCCCCTGCATCGTGGAAGAGATCCGTGGTTGCTGAACTAAATATAACCGGCCTGTCGTGGCAAGAAGCCAAAGTAAAAGCCCAAAATCGACGTGACTGGAAAAAGTTTACTGAGGCCCTATGCTCTTCGAGGAGTTAAAGGAACAATCATCATCATACCTATTTAAAAAAATCAACCATTCATTCAGATGTTAAACTACATCCAACCTATAAGGGCACACAGGGAAATAAAGTGAATAGAGAACTAAAGCCAGTAGCTAGCTTGTTTTTTACCACCAGAAAGAAGGAAAAGTTTCTATGTTTTGTCTCTATATACAGTAGCACCTCTATAAGTCGAACATCAAGGGAGACGCCAAAAAATTCGAGTTATAGAGTTTTCAACTCATGGAGGATTTCGACTTAGGCGGATTTTTATTCGACATAAAGAGTTTGAGGTTTATTCTTATAAATTTTGAGTTAGAGATGTAAAGTACATTAAAATTCAACTTGCAGAGGTGACAAACATGTTTTTATTTATTATAAATCAACATTATAATAAATAAAAACATTTCAAATTCAAATCATTTTAAAATAAAAAATATAGCATTAAAAAAAGTCAGTATTTTTTTTGCTTTAGATAATTTGGTTGTTCTCTAGCATTGTCTAATCTATAAAGAGCAGAAAATTCTTCTTCAGAGATACCTACTGGTTTGCTCTATAAAATTTTCGTAAGGTATTCAAATTTCAATGCGGTTCTTGCCTCTTTGATGGAAACCCATGGAGCGCATATACTATTCACGTCTTCTATGTCATCTTAATCATTAGTATCGGTTTTCTGAGCTACTGAATCGATAATTTCGTCATCAGATACTTAATGCAAACACGTGTTTACGTGAGTCATAAATTTATTATCATATACTCCTAAAATGTTTTCTAAGAAACAATAGTGTACTTGCACTGTCGGCAAGTTCTTAAAGTCGGTAACTTATTTTTGTTCGAACAATAGAGGTAATAAATTCCAAATGATCAAGTTATAAAGGTTGTAAAATAAAACGTTGCTATGTTCGAGATACAGAGGTCAAATTTAATTTTTCGAGTTATAGAGTGAAAATATGTACCAAAATGGCTTGGAGGGACTCGGTGATAATTTCGACTAACAGAGGGTCAAGATTTCAAGTAACGGAGGTTTTCGGGTTTGAAGGGAAGGGAACAAAACATTTTTTCGAGATTTGGAGGTTTTTGACTTATCGAGGTTCGACTTAACGAGGTGCTACTGTATTTTTTTATTGATTCTGTGCGTGTTTTCAGAACGTGTAATAGTTTACACTGAACAATCGGGATTTCTTTACATCTGAAGCGTCACGTTAACAGGCTGTTAAGTCTCATTATTACGAGCTAACTGCCTCGTCAATCGAGATTATAAAATGCTACCATTGATTTGTGTAGAGTAATGAAGTTATAGAGACTTATGTCTAAATGTTAGTTCCGTATGTTGCTCTTCCTTGGTTGCTTTAAATGCCACATCATCTATTACTACACAAAATTTAAGTTTCAGAAATAGATTATCTATAATATTTTAAATCACATATTTGAATACTATACATTCTAGTGTATCTTAAATGAAAGAGAACATGAATATTTAATTCGAATTTCAACATCCTTCTACGTCTTACACTTTAGGAATATTTTTCGTCGCAATAAACTGTTTTCTAAAGACGACATTATTAAAGTTTTTCACAAACAAACGATAATGTAGAGCCATTCCGGAAAATCATATCATTCTTATACTTATTATATGTTAATATTGTTAATATTTATCCCAATTTTACAAGGTTTTTGGTCTTTCAGTAGTCTCTGTTTTTCCCTACTCTTATAACTCCAAGTGACGGCACGCGCACCATAATGTTAGCCCGCGGCGCCGCCGATTGATCGCATCACGCTATCTATTAGCGCTCATTTAGCATAAACACTTTTATTCGTATTCAATTTCGCGAAATCAGTAGCTGATTGCCTTCAAATTAATAATAAAATGTGGTAAACACGACTTGGTTTATTGTGTAAGTTGATTTTTTTGGAAAATCAGCTTTAAAATCAAACATTTTTTATTTTTATGAGCACCATTTAACTTCAATCTCTGCTTCCGAAAGAAGACTATGTCTATAGAATAAAGCCAGCAAAAGCATATACTGGGTGGAGACGACAATAAAAAAATGAAATGTTCAAATAATATCATACTTAAAATGCATTTTTTATTGAGTTGATAAAAATCGTTTGACTACGATGTCGTCGGATGGTAAGTTGAGATGTAGCCTAACCCCTAAGTTGGGGCACGTTTCTGCAGCAGATAACTTTTCTCTCTTCCCTTGAATATACATTTATGTATTATCTTGCAATAAAATGACATAGACTATAGAAGATAACGTATAGATACTACTAATTTTGCTGCTGAATATTTCGATGATTCGCTTAATGTTGATTCTTATTACGTAAGAACACCAACTACAGCTTAACTATCAATTTAAAATTACCAGCAACTTCATTCATGATCTTAATGACCCAACAATATTAAAGTACGTAATTTCGCAAAGTAGCAAGTTCTTCCCGTTTACATAATAGCCGCTGCAACAATACTGATTGCGATAATCAATTGGTTCACAATGGTCCATCTCTTTAGAAATATAACCCGTTTGGTAAATCATTTTCGGTGAAATATGATAAGCACCTTGTAGTCCTAAAATTATGTAATCTTATTAATTAAGTCATTCGTAGAAATAAAATTATTATTTGTAAGTGATACAAACAGTATTACGTATAAAGTGGCAATATGTATGTACATACTAACTGTGCCTCGCGGTTTTACCCGCATTGCTCCGCTCCTGTTGGTCTAACGTGATGATATATTATAGCCTTCCTCGATAAATGAGCTATCTAACACGGAAATAATTTTTCAAATCGTACCAGTAGTTCCTGAGATTTGCGCCTTCAAACAAATAAACAAACGAAGAAAATTACTAAAAATTGTGAGATTAGTGAATGAAAACTTTTTCATATAGGTAGGCAAAACATGACATTTGTTAAATATTTTAGATTATTTTTCCGACCCAAATATCGACCAATAGAATTGCACCATTCGACGTCACGTGGTACAACCTACATGGTATTATACTGATAATTTTTTGAAAATTTTCTCTGGTCGTTGACGTCAAACTGACAGGTTGAATTCAATTGTGAAATTATTGGCCGACATTTGGGATGGAAAAATAATCCCCCGAATACCACACGAGCTTCAAAATTATCTGGCATTTCCCTCAAGGTTCCCTGCAAACAAATAAAGTCGTCAAGTTTTTCAGGAAAAATCACTCGCGCTTCGCGCTCGTTATTTTTTAACCTTTACTAAAAACTTGACTCCTTCATTTGTTTGCAACGAACCTATCGGAAAATAACCGATAATTTTGAAGCTCTTGTGGTATTATAAGTGAATATTTGAATTTCGATATCGATTATAATATTATCCATATCCAGATATTTTTTTTTCTCTTATATTATATTTATTGGTTTTTGTATTGTATATAAATTAGTTATTTTTACAATGTATCATTTTAGACATTGAATTTGCGCCAACGCGTACTCGTTCAACATTCCTTACAATCAGGGTTGCCTGGAAGAGATTGCTCTTGAGCAATAAGGCCGCCTTTTCGTGCATATGTGCCCGTGTGTTATTATTGTATAAAATTATAGTCTAAGTTTGTTTGCCCTATAAAGCATAAATAAATGAATAATATAACAAACAGAAGAATTATTTATCTATCATACTTCAAATTACTGAAAAATCACCTGCCCTTTGTGACAGGTTTTGTTTACCTTATGCTTCGTATGCATTTATGTTTTCTTTTAGATTTTTGAAAACAATAAGTGGACCTTCATTTATTTAAAAAAAAAGTATATTGAACTAAAGCGTTTGAAATCCACGGATTATCTTTAAAATCGCAGCGAATGCAATGCCTAGTATCAAAAACATATAAGTACAAACTTTTACAAATTTACGATGTACCTATAGATATTATTTATACCATAAACTTGTAACGGATTACCTAATTGCACTTATATTAAAATTAGAAGTAAATCTTAGATGCGATAGTGTCCCAGGTGTGGGCTGCGATAAGCGAGCGGAACCGGCACCTGCGCACGCGCCGATGCCACGCGTAGTGACGTGACGCGTGGCGTAGGGATGGGGTAGAGTCGATAAAGGGTAAGGTTGTTTGTAAAATTTGTACAATGTCATTTTAAATATGTATATTCTGTGTGTCTAGACTTGTCATACATAATTAGGGATACAAAATAGTATAACGTATAAACTCAGTATATTTTTATTATTTGTTTGTTTATGATGAAATTTTTTATAATTTTTATTATCGATAAATCGTACACCAAATATACGCCTTGTTAGTAATCTACATAAATTAATTTATATACCTACCTAATACAAAACCTAGAAGCATCACTTATACTCGGATTTTTAATTAGACAAAGTAAACTGACGTTTACTGTGTTGTCAGTTTTTGATGAAATAAAAATAGCGTTGTCACAAAGTGAATGATTGAAAATCGGGAATGAATGAAATTGAATCGATCGTCTAGTGAATATTTAGTGTTTAACAATATAACATCAAATAAACACAACAATGACAACAAACACAACGTAATTAGTTACAATTAACAAAAAAATTACAAAAACAATAACGTAAACAGCGTAACAATAAAAATAGAAAAAATTGATTATAATTACATTCTACTAGTAACTTATATCTTATATAGCTTTATATATTATAATTAGTTATGTTATTTTATAGTTTGAAATGATGAACTATTCACACTCATTGTTCATTCATCTGATTGAATGAGAACTGAATTCCTCACTATTACTTTAAATATGGCAACATTATTTTACAAAGTGACATTAGCTGCTGTCAGTTTACTTTGTCTAATTAAAAATCCGAGTATAGCTTTTTGGAGATTTCATCGTATCGATATGAATACCTAAATGTTATAATAATCATCTTAGAAAAGGAATTATTACTTCTTTGCAAGTTTATTAAGTATCATAAGATGCTATTATAATAGGTTTATTACAATTTATAATTAATATGTCTTGTCTAACATGTAAGTATCTAATAAGATTTGTAGTGGTATTTATTCCTGTACTATCGAGATTTTTTTGATATGTAGTCACATCACTAAGTAACCCCTCGATCGCTAGGGAAGATACAGTACTTGCGCGTACGACGGGGCTCGTGCCACCTTTTTTCTTCAATTATACATACAGTACCACCAGTTAATTTATTATGAACTCTATTTATACCCATCTAAGGTAGAAATTACGTCACGAAAATAATTCAAAATGGGGTGAAAATTTTTTCCAAGATGGACAAAATAATTGTATCGGAATATAGTAGGTAATGCTTTGTTAATTTGAATACAGGGGTGAATTTTATTTAGGGCAGGGTTACCCCAACGGCGCGTGCGCGCGCCGTTGGGGTAATTATTTAGAACTAATTCATGGATGAAAAGTTCGTTGTTTCTGAATAAACAATTCGAATTTAATTTTGAATAAAGAAAAAGCAGAACCTTTGTGAAATGTAGGAGCAGGGCCATTCATGTATTTTTTTTACAATTTTTCTAAATTTCTATCTAAATAACACATATTTTAAATTTATTTCCGAAGTAATATGAACATATGAATGATTTTTTGTTTGTTTTTGCATGTTAGTCTCCTTATATCCAGGCTCTTCTTTCACAGTGCACCTACAGCCTACTTATGGATGAAAGTTATGTGTGTTCATGATGTAACAGCACCATAAAATGTACCTTTTAGGTGGCATTTCAAATAAATATTTGTTACGATTGATGAATTTGGATTTGAAATTGATATTTTTGGTTTTATGGCATTCAAATGCTTTATAAATATAAATTTATAAAGAATAGAAAAAAAAATGTTGGATTTGATGATGTTGGATTTGATTATTTCGTGCAAAAACACAAAGCATAGGTATAGGTAGATTTAAGTCTACATGCAAAAGTAAGTCTTTCTAACAATATTTAACCTATGTATAATAATAATAGCACAAGACAACCATGCCTCAGTAATTCCCCTTTCAATTACCTATAATACAATGTACTTTTAAAAGTAATAAACACAACATTAAACATAGTAGAATCAATAGCCGCAAAGGGCGGGCGCACATTAGTCAAGCCTCATTGGAACTTTGTGCCATATGGACGTCCCCTAAATTATTATGGTCATCCCCTAAATAATTGGCGTCATCAACGTGTCATCTGTTAAGCATTTTATTGAAACAGCTAATAAATGAAGTGAATTTAAAGTACAAAAACTATAAAATTAAGTACGTGCTCTTGTGCAACTCTATCAGTAATTACATAATATTATAAACTATAAGTATTTTTAGTTTTATATGAACGTAGTAACTCAAATAGATATTTCAACATTTAATTTTTAATATAATTAATTAATGTTGAAATATTTATCCAAAAATATCTACTAAATATTATGAATTATGATATAGAGTTATTTGCTCTACAATCTCTCTGAAACGCCACGTTCAACGACATTTAATTCACAAAAATAAATTTCATATCCAAACACATAATATTATCCCAACATGACTTGAACGAACTAAAATTAAAAAAAAAACTAATTTAAAACAAAGGGAGTGATGGCTAGTTAACAAAACGCAAACAAAGCCACGTGCAAGCTATATAGGTAATGAGATCAGTCGCGTGGGGATCATTATTCATTTTGTTTCGCGTGATGTGACTATTCAATGGATACGTTTTATATTGGTCGGATCAAACATTCTGTGTTCGCTCAATATTAAAATAATCGTCAAGTTTTCTGATACTTGTCCAATTTTGTGCATAAATTTCATAATTAATCATATTATTATACTTACCTAAACAATAGGCCAGGAAAATGATTGAAGTTACCTAAAATAAAATCAACCCCAAAACGTTCTGTAACAAGGTTTGGTAATCGATTTATTAACCTGTATAAGTGTCTAAAGCCTTGTATCCACTTGAGCATGCTCGGGCGAATGAGCCGCTCATTCGCCTGAGCATGCTCAGGGGAACAAAATGAATGTTTTGGTCGAACGAGCCAAAGCTGTGCTCAGGCTGCTCAGTATGCTTTTTTACATCGTCTACACTAATGCTTAATGTTTCACTGATATCACGCCAAGCATCTTCTTTTTTTATGCGATTATAGTATTCTTCGTATGTACTATCCCATAACACCCTCTTTGATTCACATGCATCAATTAATGTGAAACAAGTCTCGTTATCCCACAAGCCACTCATTTTTCAAATAGGTAACAGAAAAAGTACTAAACTAAACTAAACTAAAACTAAACTAAACTAAACTTGGGGAATTCGACGCGCTCGCCTCAAACACTTCAAACACCTCAACAACCGTCCACACTGAGCGCCGAGCGAATACTGAGCGCCTTTGAGCACGGACAAAAACCGACAGCTGCCGGCTCGCCCTGAGCGTGCTCGGATTTGCGCGGGCCGAGCGTGCTCAGGCGTGCTCAGGCGTCTCCACTTGAGCGGCTCGGCCAAATGAGCCGCTCATTCGTCCGAGCATGCTCAAGTGGATACAAGGCTTAACTCGTTTCAAATTTTCTTTGAGCCTTGATAGCTTGCTTAACAACTCTTCTAAAAGTCAAATTTCTTAAATAAAAAATATTTTTATAGATCCACACCGCTTTCACACACTACGATTCGCAATATGTATAAATCGCCTCTAAGCATCCATAATATTGACTCTACGTAATCCGTGGCAAACAAACAGACAAACAGAAGTGAACTCGCGAGGTCGCGATAAACATGGCTCGTCAAACACTGGCCTACACTCAGTGAAAATATAAACAGATGGATTAAGGCGACGCTGTGTTATAATTTTAAGAATAATTAATTGAATAAAATTTTTGGTGGGTTTGTTTATAAAAACTGAATATTACATGCAACTAATGAAAGTAGTTAAATGTTAAATACCGTTTCCATCTTTTACTCTATTACGATGAAACAACTTAGCCAGTTTGAATTATTACTGATGTGAATTTTTTTAAAGAATAGAAAACTAACAAACAATACTTCGCAAGAAGACAGGAAACCGAAGATTGCGAACAAACAATAACAAATCGAAAGTTTGCATGGCTTGTGCTTTGTAATCTTCTATGAGGAGCAGCTGTAACACAGAATGTGGAATGTAGAGAAAGTCTATAAACTACTATTCGTGTTAGGTATAGAAATAAATGCGAATATTTTGATGTTTAGCTAGATATTCGCGAATCAATCACGTCAAAACTAATAACTGAATATTGATATTTGGTAGTATTAAAGCGTACATTGAGAAACAGAAATAGCTACTATCTCCTACGCGTGATTCTATCCGCGTGTTTGCTATTTCATGAAAACTCGCAAACAGTCTGCGCCTTAAATCGCTGCGGACATAAAGCAAACAGACAAAATTGTGTTGACGTCCGTCCATCAGCTCAGCTAACAAGCCTTTTGTCCAACAAATGAATTTGTAGTACATTTTTATACGTGTTTTATGAATTTTAGGATATATTTCCGGTATTCCCGGCTAGCATGGTTTTATGTTTGACATTTTAGAATGGGAATAGATTTTTAAATGCGGTTCTACGTATTTTTAGCAGACATACGATTTAATATTTTTAAATTTCCTTTGAATATCTTGCTTAAACCAAGGAAATTTCCATGGAAATGATAATAAATACCGAACTCTTAAATTATTTCAGTTGTATATAATATACGTTTGTGCCACTTAATATGGATAAAGTCAAAAACTACTAGCAGTTTTTATACGTATATTATTATATGTTATTACCCATATTATTATATTATCCATAACTTTAACTGGTCTTTTCACCGTGATCACACAAATTGTCCCAGCAGAGACAGCGCTCTTCAATTTGGAGCATTTTAGTGAAATTAGTATAAAATTAAATCACTTCTCGGCTCCGGGAGTCGAACTCGTTATTATTTCAACGTAATCGTAACACTCGACACAAAGTCAACACGCTAACGAGCTGAAAATAATGTGTATACGGGGTGCTCTATAATCGCGAGTAACAAAAATACCCGTAGGTATAGATTAGGATAAGTTTCAGGCTGAAAAGTCGTATAGTTCGATGAGTGTTCAATTGAATAAAAACCTATTGAGCTATCAGATTAATCATAAATTTAACAAAAATGGAGGATTAATAAAACATTCGTGATTTTTACGTGAATGCATATCTAGTTCATTTCTATTATTCTACACTGAATTCTCTTATTTACCATCATAAATTTAAATGAATTTATATTTAAATTAAGAAGTAGTAATAAGGCAATTCTTATAATTCACAAATGATGTGCGTCGCCTTCATAGACTGTCCGGGTCCTCGCAAAAACGACAAACACTTCTAAATATTACCACAGCTCCTTTGCTGAGAGAACTATTGCGTAGTGTTTTTCTTCAATAACCTGAAATAATAACATGTCATTTATGAGGCAGTCTAAAATCAGTTAGATTCAATTAAAATTAAGGAAGGTGTAAAAGTAAAAAAAATAAATTGTAAATTAAACATCCTGTATATAAATGATCAAATGGTCAAAAGTGCCAAATCACTGGTCGCTGAGGTCGCGTGTCTGCAACTGAGAATATATTTAATTTCGTCATATTTTCACAGAAATTTCATAAGTGCTGCTCTGTTTTAAAGCGAATTTAATATAAGTAAATTAACGTTTTTTTATAATAATTGACATGTGTTATATGTACCGAATGATTGTTGGGTTTTAAGAATTTAAATTTAATTTAACATACAATTAAATGCTTTAAGGAAACTTATCTACAGGTAAAATGAATCTTATATACAGGTATATTTAAGTGTAACGTACAAGTAATGTTTATCTAAATAGTTTTTTTGTGGCAAGGTACCTTTTAATATACGCATATCTTAAATTTTCAAAAGTAATTCTAGTAGGTTTAAAGCTTTCAGGTTGTGGTTAATGGTAAAACTATGTTACGACAATTCAAAATTTCTAGGAGATATACATATTCATTTGTTTTCATTTTAAGGATAATTCAAAAATATCAAATTTGAATTCCCATTCAATCAATTTACTAGAGAAGCTTGAAAGCTACATTATTCGGTCATCTAGTAAAAAGTTACATGAAAAGGAGAGTCGAATTAGGATTCAGTTATAATACGACATATCAATATGTAGATTGCACATAACATAATATATTAGCAATTAGCCGTGCTCCGCAGTATTACCCGAAGTACTGCGCTCCTATTTGGTCTTAGCGAGATGATGCCTATAGCCTTCCTCGATAAATGGGCTATCTAACTCAGAAACAATTTTTCAAATCGGACCAGTAGTTCCCGAGATTAGCACGTTAAAACAAACAAACTCTTCAGTTTTATAATATTATGTATAGATAGGTATGAGCCGGCGCGTGTCCAAAGCTTCAAGAAAATTTCGAAGCAGTAATGTGTAAAAATGAAAGAATTTCAATATTTGTGAATCAACGAGACACGAAGTGCCGCGAGCGAACCATTTGTCTTTGCTAACTAAATGTTATTATCGCCTTTAAAATTCCCTTAAGTTACTGTATTAAATATAATAATTGAAACGTTTCAGAGGCATTTGGGAAGCGACAAATTTTTTAAGCATTTTGAATACGCTCGAGGTATGCGATAATGTCAAAAAAGGATATTTTATTTTCCTTATTTTACATTCAATTTTTAACTTTCAGTAGCATTAATTATTGAAACGTTCTTGCCTTTAATTGCTTTTAAAAATCCATATTGATAGAAAATTAACATCAACTAAACCAATTCATATTTGCACAAACTTCTGCAGTAGTGTCAAAATGATAAAAAAATTGTGCATGAAGACAATATCATCTGTGTCTGCTATAAAAACACTTTCATAACTATAACAATAAACTTTACAACTAGCATTATCTCATCCAAAGTTCATTAATATAAATCAGACTATAAAAGCAAGCTATAACACCAACTCACAATTTCTTAACGGAAACTTCCCCGGATACGACCAAAACAAGATGCAATCAAAACAAATTCAAAATTAAACGCTACCAACCCCTTCGATAGCAGTTAATCTAAACCAAAACATATGTTTAAGGGTTGAACAATTACATAAATTAATAACAACATCCTCTTTATATAAGAAAGCTTGAAATATACGCGTAAAATCACTTCCTCTATCATTTACATGTTTTTTCCCGCCACATGACGTTATTTTTTCTTCAAGATGGCGGCTCCATATGTCGCGCAGCACGTGTGTTGGGTGTCTCATTTAAGACACGAGCGGCTCAAATTAAAATTATTTTGAGTGTGAAGACATGATTAACTATAATTTACTTTGCGAAATTTGTCTTGTTAAGAAAATTTGGAGTTACACAGCGAGTTATGCCGTACTTAAGGATTTAAACGGGAAAATGATTGGTGGGTGCAATCATTTGGTGCAAGTGTAGTAAAAACTGACGTAAATAGACTACATATAATAATATTTTTTTTCTTCATTACCTGACCTCTCTGGTATATCTGGATCTGGAA
>CAJQZM010011883.1:0-12531 GCA_907164665.1 Colias nastes | reverse complement strand
AAAGTTATATCTATCGAAAACTAACGCCCTCTGTTGTGGAGTAGCTGGATGTTTTCGAATTTGGAATTTCTGTGCAATGAGAAACAAAACAGCTAATATACCTAGGGATGTTATACTAAAATAAACCGTAACATGGTGCGTTAGGGTACATATTGAAATGCTGAATTTATAACCTAAGTCAGTTTTTACTCAAATTAAGTTGTCCAATCAAAGGCATAGATTACTTGTAGTGTACTGTATAACTATCGGTTTAAATGTGTGGGTTTGGCGACACTGGTTTTCATAGTAATTATGACATTATAGCACTTCTATTTGTTTTTAATGTTCTGTGGTCTAGACACATTATTCAGAATGAATAATAAGTTATTTTTTTCTGTTTTTTAAATATAAAATTGAAGTATTAATCATTTCTAGGAATCTCAAGATTCTGAAACCTACATGGACAGTGGAAAATTTGAGTCCGGTTCGCAAATTGCGAAAATCATGAAGAAACACAGGGACCCTGCTGAATTTAGGGTAAGTACTTATTTAAATCTAATTACTTTTTTCCTAGATCTGGAGGTTAAGCGGCACAAGTTGCGGGCAGATCATTGATGGGTAAACAAATTCTATTTTACCTGAGTGCTTTTATTTTTCTTATAAATAGTAAAACTGTTTTTTTTTTGTTTTTGTGATTCAACAAAGAGCAGATAAAAGCTTTGGAATATTAACTTTAAGCTGTTAGCTTCACATGCTCCTATTTTGTGCATGGAGTACTACGGCATTATGCATAAATACACAAATAAATAAATAAATAAATAAAAGCAATACAAAAAAAGTATTTTAATAAAAGCATATTTTTTCTACAGGCAAACTTAACAGAATCCCAATTACAACTCCTACAAGAATACACATTGAAACGTAAAGATAAACAAATAGACATAATGCAAGAGAAAGTAAGAGAGAGAATAAAGAACAGCTCGCTCAGTGATGCCAGGAGTGTGGTGCCGCTATTGAAGATCAGGGTTGCCAGTGTGGAAAATGAGTGTAGGGTTTGTAAAGGTGAGTTTTAATTTAAGTGATGACCCTTAACAGGTATGGAAAACATTGTTTTAGTTAAAGCTCTTGTATTTAGTAGGTGCTTAATGTATTTTGTTGTATTTAAACTTCTTTTAGAAGCACTGTTAACACCTTTTCAATTTGATTAGTTGATTTTTGTTTATTGGTATGTAAATGATAATCATTCTATGCTATTTCAAAGCTATAAAATATAATCCTCATTAGATATCGAACTCTCTTGATTTTATACACTCATTCTTAATGTTTTAATTGATAACCTCAAAAAATACTTAACCGATTTTGAAAATGCTATAAGCATTACAAAAATCACGTGATTCTTGAATGGTATAGAATATATTTTGTTTTGGTTTTATCCCTTTTTATGTATATTTTTATAATAACGTAAAAAATTCCTTGTAGTAAATTTATTTTTTTCGTTTATAAACAAAATTGGAAATATTTTTACGTCTTATTTTTAAGGAATGCTCTCAATATGGCGGCCAAATGAAGCCCTCCAAGAAGTGATCACTGAAAATACATGGATAGATGTGTATAATGTTGTTCCTACAGCTATTCGGTAAGATATTAAGTGTGAGCGAGACAGCTAATGTGTGAGTGAGATGGCACGATTATTACCATAGAGAAAGATATCATAAGTTCTAGAGTAGAGTAAGATTATTTATGGTCACTTAAATTTAAGAATTTTACTGCACTGCTAGTTTTTTAAATATGCTAGTTACTATAGTCGAGCCAATTTAATAGGCAACATTTGACGTCTATCAATTTTATCTTCGAAGAGAGGTAACCTGCTTAAAAACATCGATTAAAGTGAATTAATCGATACGGACTAGGTTACGTTGTTGAATTTTGTTGAACTGTCAAATGTTGCCTATTAAAATGGCTCTACTATAATTATCAACAAAGAAAAATTTTAGAGTGTTTTTTTAATTGATAAGTTACCCTTCTTAGTTGAAACTTTAAATCACTAGAGCAAGGAGAATTAATATTCTCGAAGCAATTATTCTCTCGATTCGAGTTTTGTGAAATAAAATTATAATTTAGCTAGCTATTAGAAGAAAATTTACTAATTCCGTTAACACTGTACTCCATTGTTTATGTTATTTTTTATTGACAAAGCTTTCAAACCTAATTAGCATTTAATAGGTCATTTAAAAACTTTGCCCTAACTAAGTTTAATTCTTTCAGGAACTCAGAAATACAGCTATCAGCAAACAGAAACTCTATATTTCAAAAGTCAAAAATCACACAATCCGAGAAAATTAATTCATGCACAGATTATCTAAAGCGACAGTGTTACCAGATAAAAGATATTCGAAATTCAAATTTATGTACAGAAAATAATGAAATCGATACCGTTGGTTTTATTATATCAATCGAACCTTCCAATAAAGATTTTGAAAATTCCAAACAATTATATCAAAATATATATTTAGCTGATGAAAATAAACATTTGATATGCATTAACTTTTGGGGCGGAATAAAGAAGTTTGGTTTCGAAAATATACTTGACACTGGTCAAGTTATTGCTTGCGTTAATTTACAAAAACGATCTGGCAACACCATGAAAAACATACCGCAGTATCGTGCTACGGAATTTTCGTATTTTACCAAAACACCAAAATATGATTGCTTAAGAAAATTGTGTATGGAGTTAATAAAAGTATTCTCTGGGTTGGACAGGAGAAAATTCTGTCTTGATTGTGTTGCTATAAAGAATAATAATGCAAATACAAATCATCGTTTACCAGACATTTCTCCGTATAGATTAAATAACAGTGATTACAATATTGCCAAGAATAAAAACTTTATTGATTCACCAATAGCCAGAGACGCAATTTTGAACTTAAGCAGCTCAGATTTTGAGTCGACTTTCAAACAAACAGACACACACGAAATGTCCCCTAGCGAGTTACTACGCAAGAAGAAAATCAACGAAAAAATATCCAAATTAAAATATTACGGCGAACCACCTCCTTTGAGTCCAATGAATATTATTAATTTATCGAAAAATGTTACAAATGCCTTCAAAAGTCCGTTAACGTCAAAAAATGACAGTTTAAATGTTGCCAGTAAAAATATTTCAACACCTTTACGCACAGATAAAGAAAATTCGAATTTGGACTGTAGTCCAGTATTGTCTACGGGTAGAAATGTAAAAAGGATAATTAGTGTGAATCCAGTGAAATTAAACTTTAATAATGATGAAATAAGTGAAAAACAAGAACACACAATCGATCCTTTTGCAGAGGAATTCGATGCCAGTCCGCCTTTAAGTTTAGATTAATTATAATTTCGCTTGGTCTGTACATTGTCGAAGATTGGTCGAACCAACCTTTGTACGCTTGTTTACAGTACATTGCTTAAGATCATCACATGATCAAATGCATAGTTTACGATTCTATAAAGGACATACAGATAAACTTTCATTTGTATATACATATATAGATTGCATATGGTGCAGAAAATATATTCATTTCGAAAATTGTGCTATTCAAAACTTCGCATTATACTTTTGTTATTACCGCTATATAAAAATCGCTGCTTCATAAGAAGATATCTATGCCAGAACATATTAAAGTATGTATTTAGTTCCTGTACCTGTTTTATAAATAATTATAGTTTAAGAATGGTGTAATATGCCCTAACAAATTTGTTACATCTTTAACAGTTTTGATAAATGTGTGACATTAAAAACATATTGTTTAATATAAATGGGTTATAATATACGAGTGCCGGAAAACTTGTAGTTTTAGAAACATAAGTATTTTGAATTGTTTTCGAGGTGCCTTATATTTAATAATACCGTATAAGTGTTGATTAATAATTAGATATTTATGTGCAATTAAAAATAAAGAACTTTCATACAAAAATACTGTGTTTTATTTATATAATTATAACTATTAAGAATGGCTTAAACAGCTAGAAGATAGTAGTACAAAGATACTCTCATATTATAAGAAATGCAAAATATATGCACTATGATTTTAAGTGAAAGTGATTATAAAATTCGAGATAAAATTATTGTAAAGTTCTGGTTAATTAGAAAAAAAAAAAACCAACAATCTGCTATAAAATAAAAAGTGTAGATTTTTCAACCCAATAGAGGGCAACACTCAATGAAATTGCCACAAAATAACCGCGTTTGTAAGTCATTACTCACTGAAAACTTACAGACATCCTTTATCTAATTTACATAACATAAATTTGATTTATGTTATGTAAATTAGATAAATTCATTTCATTTTTCTTGAAATGTTACTGTGGAGACTTGTAATAAACTTTTTTTCAGAATGCCTAAACGGTATGCCGTTCTTTCATATACATTGTATAGAAATTAACTTACTGCAATCAACTGTGCATTGTACGACATTGTACTACAAAATGTATAATAAAGTGTAATCAGAGATTTATTATCGCCGTACTACATCAAAAGATAGAGATATTATTTAATCCATTTAATGCGTTTAGAACGCATGAGAAGTACGTATGCAAATTGTAAGTTTAACATTAATTGCTATTTATCTTACCTTACGTTTGCACCGCCGTTGTAAACAAAACGTGTCGTTATCTACTTCATAATCATAATTTTACTTTTATTCTATTAATAATTGAATTATCTAAAATCTGTCAAATCTTGTGAGTGTTGCAACATTTTTACGTTGTTGTCACTTCAAGGTGACCTTCAAATTCGGCTAGTTTGACGTTTGTTAACTCGCGAAAATTCATTTTATTTGAATTTCCTACCCGCGTAGACATGCGATTTATTAAATTCATATCGTAATAAGTTCGGGGCAACTTGATCGAGCTATAAACCCCATTGTGCCACGTATTCAGTGAAGTTTTCAGTGATAAAACCTGTTCTACAAGATTCCATAGGGTCAATCGTCTTATTTAAAATGTAAGTAAACGTTAATAAGTATTCTTAGCTAGGTCGCTTCATTCATTGATCTATAAATAATTTTTATCTCTTATAATCGTTGCCGTAGCGTGTAGATACTCGTTAATAAATGCCGATGTTTATTTTACGAATTCATTCAATTGGACGCGTGTAAAATATATTTTAAAATTTAAATGCCGGCGAATGCGGCTTTGAACATAGGTACTTTCTCAATTTTCTATTAAATTAAAATATAAATTCTAATAATGTTTCAAGTTTGGGATTTGTAATTAATTATTGGAATTAAAGTAATTTATATTCATGAATGAATACTATTTAATAATTCATATATAAATATTCATCGTAAGAATTCTTATAATATATAATTCGATAAAATATGAAATAACAGAATATTATGTCTACGTGATACTCCTAAGTCCTAACTTCTTAAAATTGTATAATAGAAAGATAATTGAGCTTTCGAAAAATACCTTTCGATAAGTATTTATTATAGTACAATATTAAAACTTACCGACTATAAAAGGGAATATAGAAATGGAACATTAATTATTTGAATTATATTTCTATACTTTTACATGAATGTAAATTTTATATTGTAGTAAATTGTAAAAAGAAATTGAAATAAATTTAAATTGAAATTGAAATTGAATAAATATATTTGTTCAAACTTCTGTGTCTTATCTGCAACCATTTTTGTTTTTGTCACCTTCAAATATTCTACCTTTGGTTCTACAATCATAAGCAAACTAAACATTTCAAACAAAAAAAAAATATTTTAATAATATTTTTAATATTTCGGGACAATTTTCACACACGGCACGATCTGATCCCATACTAAGCTTTCGCTTGTGTTATGGAAACCAGATGGCTGATAAACATACATATATATTATATAATTCTTTTTGTGTTAGATAGCCCATTTATCGAGGAAGGCTATAGGGCATAGGCTATATATCATAACGCTAAGACCAACAGGAGCTGAGCAATGCGGGTAAAACCGCGGGGCACAGCTACTATAATAATACACAGGAATAATTTTAGGTACATTGATATAAATTTATTTTTAACAGATCTATTAAATACCCTTCAAAGACAAATAAAAACATATTTATAGATAAATAACTTGTCTTGTTGTGATGTTATTACATAAAGAGATATTATATCTTATCTTTATATGGTCATTATAATATAATTTGCTGTCATTTGTGAAAAAATATCATCTTGAAGTCAAGAATGTGATTCATAATATGTTTGCTTAAAAATTGTGTGAATTTAAACTTGAAGTAACTGTATTTTTTTACTCACATGATCTTCTAATAAAATATTTTTTATATTTATTATCTGCCTTCATAATATCATTGTAACTACAAACAAAACAACTGGATCAATTTTAAGAAGGTTAATGTTTCTTCTTTAGGTAGACATAATATCTATCTACATATTCAATGGTGGGAGAATTTTTGAAAACAGTTCAGTAATTCCTGAGATTAGCGCGTTCAAACAAACAAACTCATCACCTTTTTAGGTACTTTTTTATTAAGTATTGAAGTATAGAATATAGTTTAGTTATTTTATTATATTATTATAGAAAACTAGATTTCCGCCCGCGGCTTCGCCCGCGTTTGCAAAGGAAAACCCGCATAGTTCCCGTTCCCGTGGGATTTCCGGGATAAAAACTATCCTATGTGTTAATCCAAGTTACCCTCTATATGTGTGCTAAATTTCATTGTAATCGGTTCAGTAGTTTTTACGTGAAAGAGTAACAAACATCCATACATCCATACATCCATACAAACTTTCGCCTTTATAATATATATTAGATATTAGATATTAAATATTAGATATTAGATTAATTCAAAAAGCGAATGAAATCGCGAAACTAATAACACAATATTAGTTAAATGTCTACAAATTACAATTCTTATCTAAATATCCACGTGGGAACATAACAATGTGTCCATACTGATCACGTATTGTAGTACGAAACATTTAGATAATGAAAATGATTAATTATTATGATTTATCACGCAGTCAGGGTCAGATAGCTAAGGGATGCGTGGCGCGTGGTCCCGAATTTAGAAGGCATGGTATGTCATTTACCGACTTTAAAAAGGGTGGTGCTATGTTGCTGTTTTTGTATGATTATCGATTTTGCCGCTAATTGTAGATCGGTTAAAATATTTTTAGGGTTGCGTAGATAAATATTAAATACGTGTTAAATATTTTATTGTTTTCTTTTGTCGTTTTTTTAATTTTAAATTGATGATTGCCCCGGCTCCGCACGGGTAACTTTTTTACTTAGGTCACAGAATACTTAATAGTTAATAGTAGCTTATACTCAGGTATAAAAATATTTCAGAAAAGAAGCAACGAATCCAAAATCGTTTAAACACGCTCAGTCGTTCTTAAGACGTTATAATTAGTATTATTGTACTAGTTACGATGTTATTTGGTTATTTATATAGTAAATATTAGTAATTAATGTTCAATAACATGACAAATAAAATGACTATATAGGTAGTTATACAGTTTTGCTTTCTCAAAAATTTCTCTGAATAATTAATAATACCTACTACTATAGTTGACGAGATCCTTCGTGGCGCACGGAGTCGTAAAACGCGCCAGTGACGTCAGGCATTAGGGTTGCGCGTGCGATTAAAATGAATCTATACTAATATTATAAAGCTGAAGAGTTTGTTTGTTTGAACGCGCTAATCTCAGGAACTACTGGTCCGATTTGAAAAATTCTTTCGGTGTTAGATAGCCCATTTATCGAGGAAGGCTATAGGCTAGGTATAAATCATCACGCTAAAACCAACAGGAGCGGAGCCACGCGGGTGAAACCGCGAAGCGCAGCTAGTGATCGATAACCGGGCTTCTCAATCTCGGACGCTTATACCTATACTATTAAATAATGAACGTCATTGAACTACATATAAGTACTTAATTCGATTCGGATGTGACTGTTTGATTTAATCGTGAGATAAGTGTATAAGTCGAAACGCCGGGAGTCGACTACTTGTTCTCTTTATACTATGTTTTCATTGCATTCTTTAATCCCAAAATATCACAGACAAAGTAATTCACCACACAGGAGTTGTCATATGTTTGATGATGCAAAACAAACTTACATAATTTATTTTTGCTAATTTACATAAATTGTTCATTGACTGACATTGGGTGCCCGCCAAATATATTTGCAGTTTCACGTTTAGTGACGTGGATACCTACATTGTAGAAAAGTATTAAATCTACTAAATACTAATTAATAAGAAATAAGATTTTACGCTACGACTTTGATTACGCCCATTTCACGATTCAGTAAAAAGTCTGTAACTAGCTGCACCATACAACTTCGACCACTCCCAAAAATAATATGTTTTTATAATTTTTGCAAAGTTTTTCATCTTCCTATCTCCATAAACCCAGATGGACTTGTTCAAACGAACCCTAATTTAATTGCATAGATTAACTATTAAGCCACAGACGTAAAACTATAGATGTAAGTAAAATCTGACTATTTAGTATTTATAATTAACTATCTGTGCCCCGCGGTTTTACCCGCATTGCTCAGCGTCTGTTGGTCTTAGCGTGATGATAAAGCCTTCCTCGATAAATGGGCTATCTAACACTGAAATAATTTTTCAAATCGGACCAGTGGTTCTTGAGATTAGCGCGTTCAAACAAACAAACAAACTCTTCAGCTTTATAATATTAGTATAGATTATGTACCACAGACGTAAAACTACAGTTGCAAGTAAAATCTGACTATTTATAATTAATATCATTTAATTTTTCAGCCAACATGTCGCGCGACCGCTCCTCCCGACGCTTTTACAGGTCGGAATCTACGCACGATCTTCTGTCCTACATGGATAGGGGTCAAGCAGCTAATGATGAGAATAGATGGACCTTTGAAACAGCTTGGGAGGCTGCTAATAAAGGTATAGTATGGGAATTTATTATAAGAGTAATTTTGACGTGACAACGTCTTATAATTCGATAGAGCCGGCTGCACGCACGAAAAAACATGACTCATGCGGCGTTACCTCGCTCTGAGGCGTTCTATTTGAAGTGCAAGCGAGAGCGCGGAACGAGCAACAAAGAAGCACAATCGGACGTTGTCACGTTCAACTATCGTCAGTAAACCGACTTTACAGGCAACCAATTTTTAGTATGGATTACAGTAGTAATTAAAAGGTTAAAATGCATATACTTTGAAACGATTGATGACAATACAGTAATGTCATTAGAGCATGTTTTTAGTTCATTTTTTTGTATACCTCGTTCCGCCCGCGGCTTCGCCGGCGCTTTCAAAGAAAAACCCGCATAGTTCCCGTTCCCGTGGGATTTCCGGGATAAAACCTATCCTATGTGTAAATACAAGTTACCCTCTATATGTATGCTAAATTTCATTGTAATCGGCTCAGTAGTATTGGCGTGAAAGAGTAACAAACATACACAATACACATACATCCATCCTCACAAACTTTCGCATTTTTAATATAAGTAGGAAAGATATTATTGATTCGGAAGAAAGTTTCATTGATTAGAAAACTGTCCTTGATACATATTATATCAACAACAGTCTTCTTATTTTATTCAGTACCCATTAAACACATTCGTACCTAGGTATATTATGTGTTAAATGTATAACATTGGACCTAGAACGGGTTAGTCCCGTTTGGTTCCAGCTCTAATCCAATACAATGGGGCATTGTGGTTACTTACGTTACAATGTAGATCTTAATCTGGAGTGTATGCTTATTGAATCACTTTGTATTTGAGAAATCTAGGGATACGAATATAGTAAACTTTCTGAATGTATGAAAAGAATACAGATTATGAGTACCTAGTATATTCGAACCCGCGTACTTACCTAGAAAGTATTTTTTAATAAAAAAAAACAAAAAAACATATGGAAGTTACAGGATGTATCAGTAGTTGTTATAAAACTATAATTTATAAAGATTATAATGTTTAACTGAAAAGTTGTGATTAATGAAATTTTGACGGAATATAAAGTGCTGTAGAGATAAACTACGAAAACATGGCGCGCCCCTCCAAAATTCAAAACGTTTGAAAGTATTTGTGAAAGTATTTACAATGCACCACCAAGATTCACAACGCATGTGTGCGTAATGAGACGGCCGTCAAACAAAAACAAATCCACGGATTTGTTGCTCGACTAGTCACGCTCTAATCGCTCATTATTATTAGTAATGGCGCTGCACTGACGTATTCTATGAAAACGACACGTGCGTTGTCTTGGGCGCTCGGCAACTTATGATTAGTTGACCAACAAATCTGGTAATAAGTGAGATATTACGAGTACTGTACGAGTAAAGACGAATACGTACAACTACATACAAACTCCTTCGTAAGGATGTCACTACACACATTGAAACAGTAATTTGGAGGGGCGCGCCATGTTATCGTAGTTTATCTCTAAATGTTTATATGTAGAGTTCCTTGTTAATAAATATTATAAGCAGCTCAAATTCGTATTATGTTCCAATTATGCACAATTTTGGAAATACCGCAATATAAAATACAATTTGTCCTCATCCAATTTTTTTGACAAAATTATGGCTATATGCAGTCGATTAATGATTTATTTTTATACAGCTTCCCGCCCGCGGCTTCGCCCGCTTTGTCTTAAACCTAATAAATTATATACTAAAACCTTCCCCTTGAATCACTCTATCTATTAAAAAAACCACATCAAAAATCTGTTGCGTAGTTTTAAAGATTTAAGCATACATAGGGACATGGGGACAGAGAAAGCGACTTTGTGTTATACTATGTAGTGATGTATTTTTAAAAATAAAGCAGTAAAGTAGTTAGTAAGTAGTATGTGTTGTTTGTTTTTCAGTTGGTGGAATTTACACGGTCATAAGATCGAAGGCGTATGTTTCTACTGAGGAAATGGGTGATAATTACTGCCTTTTGGGTATGTATATTCTTATCTACATCACTATTTGTAGTTTTCCCATTGATTCAAATTGCCTTGACTTTGATCTTTTTAATTACTTAACATTTTGTTAATAATAAAGAAGATGAAAATATCATTAATTTTGTTTATAATTTTTTCTTAATCGATCTACTTACTATCTTCTACACTCACATATAAATATACTATGTATATGCTAATCCTTTATCTTATTTAAAATTTATCAATTGTTATATTATTATGTAACTTTCTGGTAACACTTGTGAACCAGTTAAATAACTACAGAATTTGAAATTTCTGTTACATTAGTTATTATTTAAAATGACTATGTAGGTAATTATTTGAATATAATAATATTATATCCATATATCTATATTATCTCAGGTCCATACAAAGAATCATGCGCAAAGCAAGAGGTGGAGGAAGCAGATTTTCCTCAAAACTCTCCCCTTACTATAGCTGTTAATGCTATGAGGAGTCAGGGGTATAAGGTATTGTTATTTTTTAATAAAATAGTGTCAAAGAAAATCTTGGTGTTGTAATATTGCTATGAAATATAATAGAGGAGATGAAATCTTAAGGAAGTTTTTTAATGTGTAGGTTAAATTGAATGTCAGTTATAACAATGTTCACAGCTTCTGACAAATGAATGGCATAAAATTGTATTCGGAAAAAAATTGCTATGCAAATATGTATTTATATCCTGGAATAAAACTTGGAGAGTCAATTTTTTATTCAGATAAAAAATGTGCTTAAGGGCTGATTTTTCAATCCTTGGTTAAAACTTATTCATCGAATAACGTATTAGACTACCATTTCAAAAATATATTCTAATTGTCCGTATTTGACAGTTTACAGGTGACATTTTATAATTTTCGTGTAATACTTTATTGGACGGATAAACCAAGGATTGAAAAATCGGCTCTTAAAGTAATAAATAAGTAATATACAAAATTAAAGTAACAACAAGTTATACTGATGAACAATATTGCTGAAATTAAAAATGTTACTATTTAACCAGAAATAGTAGAAAGAGTAACATTCTATGAAGTCAGTTCAAGAATTTGGCCAAGTAGGCTGCCATTATTGTATTGCTTCAAGGCAAGCTTTAGGTAATTACACCGAATGAATGACGAATGACGCGGTCGCCTTACTCCATGACGCGGCCTTGAAATTTTACTCTCAACGCGCCTAAAGAAGTTTCACTTCAAAAAAATCGTCATATTGTCTGGTTGTTAAACTTTATTTAAACAAATAGACTGTGCTCTCTAAAAATTACGACGAGTACAATATGGGGGTCGTCAAACGTAGAGTGAACAGGTACCTTCTAGGGAAGCGCGTACCATCTTAGACCACATCTCAGCTTAACATCAGGCGAGATTGTGGTCAAGCGCTTCCTTATTCCCAATAAATAAAAAAAAAATTTAAAATATAAGTTATTTTTTGTGAATAAATAAATTTACATACAAATACAATCCCATCATTTCAGCTCCACACCGGCACTTGGCTAGTAGACGGCAACCCACAAATAATTCTTTTCGACATCGGTTCAGCCGCATGGCAACTCGATACTTACAAACAAGAATTATGGGATACATGCTCCATCGGAATCCCACACTTG
>CAJQZM010011882.1:0-29233 GCA_907164665.1 Colias nastes | reverse complement strand
AATCACAAGCACGGAACGGTATTACATTATTAAAATTACAATTTTCTTTCGACGAGATTCAATTTATATTTTTATATTTAGATAAAAACACATAATAAATAGACGATACCCATTTCCCAAACCCAATACTGATTTTTGACACAGATTTTTGATACTTCAGAAATCAGACTTCAGTTGAAATTCAATTTACATACTTCAAACGTCACAGTGACATTTCAGTAGTTTAAAATCGTAATAGTATTGGGGTCACAATTGGGGTGGTTCAAGAAGCTTAGGTAGTATAAGGCAGTTCAATAAAGAAACAAATCTTCAATGGCGGCGCTTATCATTCCCTCTCGCTTACACACGGCCGTACGGCATGCAAAAAAAAAATGGAAAAATAAAATCACTAAAATGTATTTGATTTTCCCTATAATAGTTTTTATCATAAATTTACAATGACAATTATGCATTTGCGAAATAAATAATGTTTTATTGGAATTTGACAAAATATGTTCTTTGGGAAAAGTTGTTCAGTTTTATGGGCTCATTACAAATATTATGGGGATTTTGTTACATTCTGTATACGTAAATATGATAATTCATATAAATACAGAAATACCATTACAAAAAAGTTTGTCAACAAACAATTTGAAATAATTAATAAAATAATTATCCATTTACGTTATTTTTATTTTCTTTTTTGCTGACCCTACCATACGTCAGTGTCAGCTTTGGCCGCCATTGAAGATTCGTTTCTTTAATGAACTGCGTAATATAGGTATCTAATACACTGGAGATTTCAGTATGAACATTAACTTGTAACAAGAAAATATGACCTTGAATGACGCCTGTATGTTTTTTTATCCCTTTCACACCTAACTTGCCAAGTTGGTGTGAAAGGGATAAAAGCTAGCTAATAAGGATATAAGCTTCTTGGGGTGGTTATAACAAGGTTAAAACCTAGTATCTTATCTGTGGTTAAAACGGGTTAGGCAGGCCGCACACCAGGCATACACTTGTATCTCAATAATTGTGGCGCCACATTTGAAACGCGACACATTTAACGCCCCCATATATCTGTACATGAGCACGCACAATGAGGAAACATTTGTAGCGGGCGCACTTTGTGGCGAGATGTTGTCCGCGCTACACGAATTCAAGATCGAACACGTTCGTTATTTGTGGCGCCACATCAAGAAATCGTCGTCGTCAGATAATGATGTCGACATTCTGAAAGCGGTGCCACGCTACAACTGTGCTTTCGATGTGCGCATATACAATACATTTGTAGCAAGCTAAATTGTAGCGCATTGATTGTGGCGACGTACCTAAATGTTCGATGCATGTAGCATGTGGCGCTGGTGTGCGGCCTCACTTATATCTAAGAAAGGGGTTATTTAATGGAATACTTTTTATTTAGACTAGCTGCGCCTCGAGATTTTACATGCATAATGTTAAACTACGATGATATAAATATTATAGCATTTCTCAATAAATGGGCAAGGATATTATCTAAGTACTAGCTGCTCCGCGTGATTTCACCCCCGTGGCTCCACTTCTGTTGGTCGTAGCCTATAGCCTTCCTCGATAAATGAGCTATTTAACACCGAAAGAATTTTTCAAATCGGACCAGTAGTTCCCGAGATTAGCACGTTCAAACAAACAAACAAACTCTTCATCTTTATAATATTAGTATAGATTAATTAATATTTTCAGATAGATAATTAATTGATGCTATTAATATCGTGACATCGTTTATTCCGAAGCTTGAGAAACTATAGAATTAATAATCGTACGAGGAAGTATAATATTACTACCTGTATATTCAAACAAAAATAGGTCGTAACGGTATTCTGTGTTAATTATATAGAAAATTCGTATTTTGATTTAAAATTCAGTTCTACATCTTGGTTCTACGACTTGAGTTTAGGAACCTAAGGTGTAAAAAAATGATCGGTAAGATTAGACTGAAAGTACACATGCCAGGTGAATAAATAATTTAAAGTCACGCGATCAGGCTTATACAGTGTGGAAATTTTCGATAGGCCTTGGAGGGAAAGTACAAATACTGAAAGGAAATATTTCTTTATTTTTAAAAAGAAATAGAACTGCATTTAAAGATTTTTGAAATTTTACTTGCATCGACCGGGAATCGAACTAACTAAAAATGAAAAAAATTGAAGTTTGAATTCGCTATCTTCAGTATTTTAAGTACTTTCCCTCCAGGGGCCCATCGAACATTTCCACACTGTATATTGGGCCGCACCCGTAGGCCGCAATCTGTGGCCGCACTCTATAATATCCACATAATATCAGAACCAACCTAATCGGAACACACCCGTTGGTAGAGATAAACTACGATAACATGGCGCGCCCCTCCAAAATTCAAAACGTTTGAAAGTATTTGTGAAAGTATTTACAATGCACCTCCAAGATTCACAACGCATGTGTGCGTAATGAGACGGCCGTCAAACAAAAACAAATCCACGGATTTGTTGCTCGACTAGTCACGCTCTAATCGCTCATTATTATTAGTAATGGCGCTGCACTGACGTATTCTATGAAAACGACACGTGCGTTGTCTTGGGCGCTCGGCAACTTATGATTAGTTGACCAACAAATCTGGTAATAAGTGAGATATTACGAGTACTGTACGAGTAAAGACGAATACGTACAACTACATACAAACTCCTTCGTAAGGATGTCACTACACACATTGAAACAGTAATTTGGAGGGGCGCGCCATGTTATCGTAGTTTATCTCTACGCTTTCCATGCTTCTTCTTCTTCTTCTTTTTTGTTTATGGCCTTCCCGATACAAGACTTCAGTGACAACTGACAGACGACTCTGTGACAGACGACAGTTGAGTGGTTGTCAGTTGTCACGTGTCAGTTGTTTAAAGTTTATTTACCTGCTTGTACTTGGCTTGTACCTATCACAGAGCAAGTAATATGTACCTATATGATATTTCTTATTTTAACTTGAATCATTAAATTAAGGATTTCGATTTGTTTGTATTTAATGTCTGAATATAAAGCAACGTATTTAGTTGTGGGCGGAGGAATAGCCGGTGTATCATGTGTGGAAAGTCTTGCAATATTACATCCTGAAGAAACCCTTATCATTTTAACAGCTTCTTCATTAATTAAAAACGTCAGCAACGTGAGTTTTTATGCTAAAACTATTGTTAAATTTGATGTCCATGATACCGAAGCTACTTCTCTACACAAAATTCATCCTAATTTGAATATAGTGTATGACTCATTGAAACATTTGGATACCTCCAATAAAGTTGCTGTTACAGAAAGTGGAATACAGATAAATTATAATGTCGTATGTATATGTACCGGAGGTATACCAAGATTGATATCTGATTCAAGAAAATGCAAAAGAATACTTGGTATTAGGGATACAGAATCAGTACAAGAGTTCCAAGAAAAATTGAAGAATGGTCGGAAAATGGTTATAGTAGGCAATGGTGGCATTGCATCTGAAATAGTACATGCTACTAGGGGCATTCAGAAGATTTGGGTTATAAGGGATGATTACATTTCAGCAACATTTGTAGATCCAGGTGCTGCAGAATTTCTTCAAGATACCTTCAAAAGTAACAAAGAAAAAAATGATAGCACAGTATTAAGAAGACATGTATTTTCTGAGGAAGATACATTAGTATCATTGAATAAAAATCTTAAATCAGCAGCACTTGGACCTGATTGGTATAGAAAATTAGAGAATACAAGAAATGAAACTGGGGAGCAAGAGTTGGAAATTATCTATAAAGTAGAAGTTGAGTCAGTAGTTGAAAGAGAAGATGCTAAGTATCCCCTGGATGTAAAATTAAGTAATGGAAAGACTGTTCAATGTGATTTTGTTATTTCTGCCACTGGGGTGGAACCTGCTGTTAACTTTACATGGGACGTTGAACCAAAATTTGGAAAAGATGGGGGCTTAGCTGTTAATGAACTTCAACAGACATCTATAAAAGATGTATTTGCCGCTGGGGATGTTGCTTGTGCATCATGGGAACATGCTCCTCACTGGTTTCAGCTGAGGCTTTGGACACAAGCTCGGCAAATGGGTTCTATGTCTGCTAAGGCCATGCATTCTAAAATAACAAATGAAGAAGTATTACAAGACTTTTGTTTTGAATTGTTCACTCATTGCACTAATCTTTTTGGATATAGAGTAGTGTTATTGGGAAAATACAATGGACAAGGACTTGATCAAAATTATGAAATTCTTTTAAGAATGACCCGGGGTCATGAATATATTAAATTTGTACTTAAGGATGGCAGGCTGCAAGGTGCTATTTTGATTGGAGAAACAGATCTTGAAGAAATGTGTGAAAATCTTATTTTAGACCAAATTGATTTAACACCTTTTGGTGATGATATACTTAATCCTGATATTGATATTGATGATTATTTTGATTAATTTAATATTATTAATATAATATGATATGATTATTTATTTTATGATTTTTATGTTATGATTCAAAATGCTATATAAACTATTTGAAAAAAATATTTGAGTTGTTAAAGTTTTTTTTTTGTTTATCATGTTAAAATAAGAAATACATTATGATACATAATACTTTTTAATTTTTATTACCTACTTATTATCCAACTAATATATTATTACAAATATTGGTGTTGTGGGGGAACACTGAGGGAAGTTTACACATAAAGTTTTAGTAAATTTCTACATTCGCAAGGCTCAACGAAGATTCTTATCATCTAAGTTTACACCTTAGCAATAAATTTATATTTTTAAATCAAAATAAATAAAAAAACATGACATGTTTTTTTTTTTTTTTTTTTATACTACAATACAAAGCGCTTGGCCACGATCTCGCCTGATGGTAAGCTGAGATGTGGCCTAAGATGGAGCGCGCTGCCCTAGAATGTACCTACCTGTTCACTCTCCTCTTGAAGACCTCCATATTGATGATTTGATGCAATACAAAATTGATGTGTGTAAAATGCAAATTTTTGCCATAGGAAAAGCCTCTCATTAAAATTAGTTGAAATATATTTTTTTATATTAAAATTTCAATTTTAGTAAATTAGTAAAAATATTTTTTAAACCAATCTTATTATTTTTGAATTTGTGTAGTCTACATCGGCAACTTTTTTTTTATCTATAACTTCATGTCTTTAATAATTGACATTGACATAGAATGCTATATGACTGAGCAATGAAACATGTTGTCTTTGTCTTTTGATAATTTATTGTTTGTCGTCGTTTCTAGTGGTTGTCGTGATTTCCAATTTCACTTTTAGCTTTAATTTTGTTATGAAAGTTACACTGTTAAATAATTGGTGTCATTTCTATCCATAAATATATAACAGAGTCCAGTAATTTAATTCAGTGATAAATTTCTAGGATTACGAGTTGTTTCCAGTAGTCGTTGGCTCTTTGTGTTCATTGTTTAGTTAAATATCGCAGTGAATTCAAGCAAAATGCCTATTTTATTCAGCGTAGTTGCTAGAGGCACAGTAGTTTTAGCCAAATATGCAACTTGTGCTGGAAACTTTACTGAGGTGACCGAACAGATTTTATCGAAAATTCCACCACACGATGACAAATTAACTTATTCTCATGGAAATTATCTCTTTCACTACATTGCTGAGAATAAATTAGTTTATTTCTGCATTACCGATGACGTGAGTAAATATTTATTATCTTCTGAAGTGTTTGATAAATGAATTATGTTGTAAAATGTATTTAATTCGATATTCTAGAAATTTCAAAGATCGAGAGCTTTTCTCTTTCTCAATGAAATCAAAAGGAGGTTCACATCAGTGTTTGGGGACACTGCCCAGACAGCTATTCCATATGCCATGAACAGTGAATTTGCCAGAGTATTGGCTACAGAAATGAAACATTACAGCGAGTCCAAAGACCTAGAAACTATATCTCGGGTCCACGGAGAATTGGATGAGTTGAAGAATATCATGGTTAAAAATATTGGTAAGTTATACATAATATTATACCTAATTAGTTATAGTCTGTAAACATTTGCTCAATTGTATTAATTGTAGTCACCATGTGAAATTTCCATCTTGTTGACACAGACTGTAAGCATAGTAATTGATATAATTAAGAAATATAGATCAGCAATATATCATTTAAATTAATATCTTATTTTCCGTGAGAGAATATTATTGTTTTTATTTATTTATGCAGGCCTTGTTTCCTTATCATTATGATTTGTGTGTCACACTACTATGTATAGTATGTCATTGGTCTGATTATTATTGATGATGCATCTAATGTGATTCAGGATAAATAATTGTTGAATAATATAAACAAATAACAAATTAATAACAATTTTTTAAAGACATGTCTAAGATAAACATGTTATCATGGGAATAATCAGGATTAAGATAAGACTTAATTTGAACAAAAGACCTTTTTTATTTCCATACTTGAAATGATATTTTATTAAAAACAAAAAGCTTATTAAATATTTTTGTAAGAGGTTTTGTAAATCACTACACACACACACATGGATTCCGTTCATAATGTTTTTTGTGTTATATTAGGGTATTCTGATTTTTGTATCATTGATAATCTATACTAATATTATAAAGCTGAAGAGTTTGTTTGTTTGTTTGAACGCGCTAATCTCGGGAACTACTGGTCCGATTTGAAAAATTCTTTAGGTGTTAGATAGCTCATTTATCGAGGAAGGCTATAGGCTTTATATCATCACGCTACGGCCAACAGGAGTGGAGCCACGGGGGTGAAACCGCGCGGAGCAGCTAGTATAAAATAATCTTCTAAATAAAAAATAGTTTAGTTACATATATGATAGAATTCAATTGGAAAATGCTCTTTTTCTACACTTCCATTGACAAAATGCATACAATCATAAGAAACTTGTATATCTATCTATCTCAATATGGCTTAATAAATCAATATTTCTCATATTAATACAATTTAAAATTTAAATACACAGTACTATTATTTTTGTATGTACTTATTTGGATTAACATTAGCACATAATATGTGGATATATTATAACCCGTAATAACTTATAGGTTTCATATAATTAAATAATACTCAACCTAAGCCAATGTATTGTATACAATAAATCTAAAATAATAGATACCATAAGAACTTATTACCTAAAATTTATTAGGTTAATTGTATAAGGTAACTCACTAAGAAGGTATTTAACTTAATCCATAACTTTAAGTAGGTTAAATAGTAATAATGTATTTGTATTATGTAGGAAGCCATGGGTTATTAGTTATTCTTAGTATATATTGATCTCATTCAAACTTGTTTATTTCAAATGTTATCTCTGATTTAATGAATGTTTGCTATTCATTATGAAATCTGTTAAAGGATTGCAACATTAATCATACTTTGTTAATTATGTTTGTTTTATATGATATGAAATAATTAACAGTTGATAAAAATACAGATTTGTTTAAATGAGAGTAGATTTAAAATAAAAAAATCCTTTCTGATTGTATTGATTGGCATAAAATATTTTTCTGGGTCTATTAGGGTTGATTACCTTATTTTTATATTAGCCTATTCAAAAATCCATCCAATGATAACATTTCATTTTAATAGTACAGTTAAGTTTACACACAATTCTCTTGGTTATATTACTTAATTTCATAAGTAGCTATATATTTGCTGTATGGGAACAAATATTTCATGCAGAAGCAACCTTCATGCTTGTGATTATGTATGATTATTTGAGATTGTTACCCTCATTACTGATGATTCTACATTCATATATAGCCAATTATATAATTAAAATATAATTTAAATTGATGATTCAACCAAGGAAGGGAAATATTATGCAATATGGTACCTACAAAACTTTATTCATAAAAATATCTAATCAAAACAACTTAATTAATATGTATAATGGATCCTTAATGCCAAGATTGCCAAGAATTAAGGGCATTTTTTAAGAAAAACATATTTTTATATAGTCATTCTTCAAGTATTGAATTATAATTTTTTTGAATACTAAATTATTCAATTGTTTTGTTAAATAATTTTGCAAAATTGCATTGTGAATTTATATTCTAAGGTGAAAGTTACTGTACATACCTATAGAATAAATTTGAGATATTCTAGAAAAAGCAGTGACCTTTCTATTAGTTTCATTTATTTATAATATTATGTAGTTACTTTGAAATAATAATGTACCTTTGCCTTGACCTTTCTGTTTAAGGCATTTGTACGATAAAGCGAAATAATTCTAATTCACCCACACTATTAAAATTGTTCTATTTTTATTTTATCATGGTTTTAAATATGTATAGGTAAATTATTTTCAACCTATTTTAGTTATTTATAAGAATGTCAAATCATCGCATAAATAATCAGTTAATTATTTCCTATTTACAGACAATATGGCGATGCGTGGCGAGAAATTGGAACTTCTAGTAAACAAGGCTGACAATTTAGCGACCAGTGTAAGTAAACATTATTTAAATTTATTCAAATATAGTTGATCTGCTGTTTAAAAACGTGTTAAATAATGTAAATTTTTACATGTAATTTATATTTCTTATCAACTTATCTGTAAATTGGAATTTTGTTGAATAAGTTTGAAACTAACAAAGAAATTGAAGACAAAGTAATAATTAATATAACTTTATTATGCAATGTAAACCTTGTGCGTAAATAAGAAACAGTAAGGCTTCGCACTTCTTACGTAGATCTTTATTTTTATCTCACAACTCATTGATTCAATTAATACGTGTTTTTCTTGCAGTCCGTCTCGTATAGGACTTCGGCGAGGACCCTACAACGTTCACTGTTTTGGAAAAATATTAAAATGTACGTGATTATGGCGTTGATTTTTGCGTTCGCTTTTTATTTGATCGGTGCGATGGCTTGCGGTGGACTTGCGTGGAGATCTTGTGTTGGTTAGGAAGTTAATTTTTCATTAAATTATTAACTTGATATGAAGAGAAATTAAGAGTATCGATTTTATTGCCGTCGAACATTTAAACGTATTATATGCAATGTATCTTTCCTTTCATTTATTATTCAGCAAAAACCCTACAAAGGGACCTTGTAAAAAACGCGAAATTATCAAATAGGTAGGTAATTTAAATAAAGATTCAATCATTATATAAATCAAGGCTTATCCCTTTGTTGTTATAATATGCATAAAAAAACAAATGTCTATTAATTTACGTCTAAGTTAATGCACGTTTTCACCAAGAACCATATATGAAGCCTCCGGTAAAATAATATAGACTTGTGGTTTGAAACCACTACCTATAATATTTATACAAGGAAAGAAAACTGGTGAACTCTATCATATGCAATAAATTCAATAAATATTGTACAGCTCTCTTCAAACAATTCGATCGCTCTGACGTTCGTGAGGGGTGGAGATGCAAATACTAATTTAAAAGCGATAGAAAAGGACAGCTTGGATATAATGTAACTTCAGAGTGGTCTACATGTTTGATTTGACAGATCTATACCTATCATAGAGAGAAGTTAATAATTACTTTAATAGTGATGTCTCAAGATGTTTGATTTGAAAAGCTATACTCAACAATGTTTAGGAGAGAACTGCAATATATTAAACACTTAAATTAATTTATTAGGTTAAAATATATCTTAATTCGAATAAGTGAGCGTAATTAAATTAGATAATGTTTAAACAGTATCAAAAATCACATTATTATTGTAGTTTCTAAAATAAATTATTATATAAAAACCACGACGATACTCCAGTGTCCATTGAATTCAGTTTATTATTTTTTTATTTGATATTTAAACAACTTTTCAGTCTTTGTTCGAACTACGTCATCTTAAGACATCACTGCTATTTTCTATTATTTTTATTTATTCAGAATATCTAACACACAAATATCGTTGTTATTTATTTGTATGTAGTTAAATAAATACAAATATAATGACACTGTTAATATTTGACTCGTAAACTCATAGAGAATATTATAAGATATTAAATATCAGATAAATATAAAAAAAAAGATTCCTTACACAATATTTAGTTTTAGAAATGTAATTAATCAATTCCATAATATTTGCAATAAATTTAAATATTTCAGATTGATTTTGTATTTTAATTTTATTATGTATTTTTTCTGAATTGATATCTATAAATTGCATTTGAATTTATTTATATAGTATTATGATCCTTTACCGTTAAAAACTAAAATATTGCAACACTGACATTTTATGTTCTAATCATCTAATGTTATATGCATTTGATTGGATGTTCGATAACATTTTCCTTATAAAACTTGCAGTTTCCTAATCTATCTATAATAACCTTTTTCTTATCAATTTGCTCTTTTATCTTTTTTTTTCTTGACATTTTTCCAATTGAAACTAAACTAAGTATATTGGATTTAATATAAAATCTTAATAATTATTATAATATGATATAGTGTCTCACTAAACTAAGCTTTCGATGTACCTAATCTTATTTGATGGCCATTCACTTACTGAAAATTGAATAAAAATAAATTATAAAATAATACAGTAGGTAGAGTTATTAATTTTTTGGCTGTGAATTAATCGTTTATTTACCTAAAAAATTAACTTATCTAAGTGCGAACTTGCCATTAAAATAAAACATATTTCTATACATATTTTAGTTTTTAACGGTAGACATGTACATGGTGTCCATGATTTTGGATCTTTTAGTTTGTGGTTTTAACTTTATATTATATGAAATAAAAGTACCAACGAATAAGGAGAAAAAATACTAAATGCCTAATGAAATTTAATTAGAGGACCCAAAACCTAAGACACGATGTATGTATGAACTTTTGTCACCAGAAAATGTTTCTTTATCCTATCCCATTATAAAGACTTTAGTATTGTGATATCAATTTTATATTTAAGTGAAAAACTTGTTTATTAATTGTGTAACTATGTTATAAATTTGTAGATTATTATAAAGCGTTGTTTTATTTCACTTCCTTAATTAGTGTTAGAATATAATATTATTTAAATGTTTCTAAGATTTATTATGTAGTAATAGGAGTGTTAAAAAAGACGATTGTTTAGTGAAGCAGAAAAAAACAATCTTATGTTCGGGTTTTTCATCACGGTTTTTCATATTCGTTATAGGACTTTCTTACTTATGAACTAGAACAGCTGTTTTGTTCATTAATTAAGTGCATTTTCGTTTTCATGAATTTAAATCGATCACAGAGGATATTATATATAATAATAGAAGAAAGAATATAGAATATAGAAAAAAAATATAGAAAGAAATATTATATTGCCAAAACCACAATTTAAATTTTGATTTATGGTCTTGAAAAAGCTGCACAATCATGATTTTAGACTGTAGTCAATATATTATATAGGTATGATTGTACCTACTGAGTAAATAAATACACTTATTTGGCGACTGTTTCGTGCCTACTTACGTGTCGAATCCAGGATTTCAGTTATCGATTCGAATTTTAATACCGTTAAGTACACGACTCCCCTTTTCGCGTCACATTTCAGGGGTTAAATTTCGTTAAAATGTTTCAGGATATATCAATGTACTTGCATGTTTTTAGGTAAAAAGAAATAGCTGATTACCTTAGTTATATCCTCATTACTTCGATAAGAGCAATTAACTCACGGCCTATTTTATGATGGTGAAGACGTAGATGGGTTTTTGTCCTCGAAATCTTTATTGGAAGAACAGTCGGAAGTACGCAACTTTTACTATCTTGTATACCGTACATTGGATTATGAAGATAATAAATAATATTTATTAAATATATGAGATTCCACAATTTCCATTTTACTTTTTAATTTAATTCTCTTCAGGTAGGCAATCCAGAATTAGATTCCAATCCATGATCCATCACGTCTTAATCTGGACTAAATAAAATAACTTGTTCGTGTTTCCTGTCTCATCCTGGTACCTACCTATATCTGTTGGATAGAGTGGCCGTTATGCTGATACTAGCCGTTTCCTGCGGTTTCACCCGCATTGCTCCGCTCTTGTTGGTCTTAGCGTGATGATATATAGCCTATAGCCTTCCTCGATTAATGGGCTATCCAAGACCGAAATAATTTTTCAAATCGGGCCAGTAGTTTTTGAGATTAGCGCGTTAAAACAAACAAACTCTTCAGCTTTATAATATCAGTATGCTGATATACATACTGAGTTGTGATACAGAGCTAATGAGTCCTCCGGTTACTGCCACAATTAAAACTTAGTGAGCTGTGAGAGTACAAAAATAAAAAGCTTAAACTAAGCCTAAAACCTAGGTTTAGTTCGATGTAGTTTTTAAGGACGCTGCGTAGTAGTGTGCATATTTTTACCCAAGCATTAAAATTTGGAAATGACTGGACGATTCTCTTGTTCAAAATTATTGTAAATTCATTAGAAGTAAATGTTCATTTCAGCTTCCCGATAAAATATCTTTTAGATATGTATGGAATATTATCGTCGTTTTTATACGTACCTACGTATGTATGTATTAAATGTCGCTCTAATAAATATTTGTTATTAGTAATTGTCCGCGAACGAGAAAGTACAATATTAAAAGATCATAAGGTGCAGGGAATACTGTATTCATTTGGTTGGTGGTCCAACTAAGTAATTGAAATCCGAAAGCTTATCTAGGTGGGTGGCGCAACGATTGTTGGTCTTTTCGGAAATGTGAACTTCTACACCGAAATTCCTTAAATTTGTTATTCAAATCGGCAGAGTATAGGTACATAATTTAGCTTTCAATAACAAAGGCTTTTATTCAGGCACCCTTCAAGGGAAACTGCCAGCTGAAGCAAGTTAACGACTGTGTTTCAGTGCGCAGAGTTTTCAAGATAAAGAAACGAAAGAACCAGCCACTTAACATGTGACATAGATTGTCTCGAACAATTATATTCAAGTTCATCGGAAGCAATTGCGACGGTATTCGCTACCCCATAGAGGCCGATCCGTTTCCGGGTTCAGATTGATCCCGCTGGCGAGGGTGCGTCCCCTCCCTACCGTGCTCGGTCACCTCCCGGCAATCGCGCGCTGTCCTTTGCCGCGGGAGGGCGCTGCCGCAGCGCCGCGAGTCTCTCTCACGTGTTCGAATACGTCGAGTTTCGTGACACTACGCGCGTGTCTAGAATAGGAATCGGCCTATTCGTGTGTAAACGAATGTTTGTAGCGCATTATTGTTGTTCCCTGAGGATTAGTGACGGATATTTTTTATTCACCACGAATGCATAATTAAATAATTTGCGGTAGTTTTAGGTTTTTGAATCTGTTCGGTTGCACGCCAACTTTACCATAACGGATGTTGAGATCAAACAAATAGCGATCAGTTAAAAATGATTGGATATGAATTATTTATAAATGACTCAACAGGATGGATCGTCCATATCAAATATTTAAAACTACTTGCCATACATATTTATGATCGGTAGCTTTTAGGCGCATAATTTGTTTGATTGATGGCTTCGATTATTTTGGTAGCACCTTTGCCGCGCAAACATAAGACAATAAAAATAAGCTTGATCTAACTAGCACTTAATTTAAATTTAAGAATGTATATAAATTATTGTCCTCTTACAATTGATTATTTATGTTTTGGTTTATTTAAGTATTTCGTACACCGTGCGTGATCCAACGTTGGTGTTCAATGTTCATTTAAAACGCCGGGAAACGGTGTCGATTTTGGGGAAGGTTAAACTAGGAACGGTTTACAGGTCATTGTTCTTTTTTACGATGGTTCTTTTTTACGATGGTTCTTTTTTTGGTTAACAGAGATAAATTACTATTGTTCTATTAACTATTTTTTTTTCTTTCTTTTTGATTGTAAGCATCTGGTTTGGAACGTAAATTAGTCAAATGGGCGCCGCACAAGTTGTCGGAATTCAATTATACAACTATTGTAGAGTAAATAATAATGAATTTTTAAACTAGGATAGAAAGTGTCCGTCATTAGGAAAAGTTTTGTCTTAAAATTGTTTTTAACTCAGGAACCAGTTGTAAACAAAGTTAAGAAGATGGCTTAAACTTTGATTTTAATGAAAACAAAATGGATTACAAAGAAAGCGAACTGTATATTGATAGTTAAAGTTTGAATGGAGGTGAAATAAAAGTGACAAAGATGGATGATAGTTCGCCGGATCTGTCGCTTAAATTGCGACGAGGGTCAAGCGATTCCAGGGAGTCCTTTTATATGGACTTTGCTCAAGGAATCGATTCTGATATTGAAGAAGTGACAACTATTGAGAGGATTATCCCGGAGCACCCGGGAGGGAGAGCGGAAGGCGACGCCGACACTCTTGCAACTCCCTCTGGGCTTGAAGACAAAGATTTGTCGCAATGGTGAGTGCAATTGCATTGTTCTCTTTATTTTTATTCCTTTTGACGACGTTTGCTTGTTTACTTTAGGCTTGAAAATAGACAGCTAAGGTGTTTTATTGTTCTTTTATTCATCCAATGTACTTTCTTGTTAAGATTTTTAACGTCTGTAAATTAATGGAACTTTTTATTGCGGCTACAGTGGTTAGTTAGGTCCTAATTCCTACAAATCCCACTTCAAACAATAATTCATATTTGTGTCTCACCTAGAATTAAATATAGATGATAAATCAATTCATATTCTATATCATTTAATTGCTTTATTAAAAAATAAAGGGGTGTTTAAATGTAACCGATGTTAATAGGATACGTGCAAAGTGTGGTTGTCAGACACCATTGATCGATTTCAGACAATTAAATTGAGCGACGTGTTGTTTGCACTTAATTATGTGTTTTATTTGCAGTGACAATAATTGGTAAACATTTAACTGGGAAACAAAGAAAGGACAATCAGGTTTACAATGGTGAATTCAATGGAGCAATTATAAATTGTAGAGCCATAAAAATTATTTATTGCTGATTAAATTGTACTATGTTCCATGACTCTTGTCATATTTTTTGAGCTCTAGCGATTATTAACAACTTTCTAAGAATACAATGTGACAGCAAATATCTCACAAGAAAATAAAACAAAATAACAGTAAACAAGCTGTTCTTAACATTCATCAAGATACAATAAGCATGAATGTTTTATATCTGCCACATTATACGGCAACCGCGAAGACCGCAAAGTAGAGTACTTCGACGCAAGAGCATGTCAGTCAGGCACTCGTTTGACAGGTCCGATAAGGCTTTCTACGGCCCTATGGGTCAGATAACCATATGAGATGGAGCTATTCAGGTTATCAGATTCATGCTTGCTCATCGGGCTAATAACCGACCAATTAAAGTTTACTTACGAATGGTATTGTCACTATGTGAGATATGTCGATTAAAGTTTGCTTTGTCAATTATATGGATGAGTTTGAGTACACGTGCATACTAATATCTTGACCATAAAGCTTCGTATATCTTTTTTTTCTAAAAATAATATAACATTTAAATGAAGTTATTTAGTATGGGATGGATGAATTATTTTTCTGGTTAAGTACGTACGTGATCAGCCTAAGATAGATTGAAATGTCCCAGGATGAATCCCAAGACATATTGGTTCTACGTTCGCCTGTTAACCACTCTACCAAGGATACTGTCAGAAATAATAAAGGAGATATTATTTCTTTTGTATTCTTAACGACTTATGTGTCAACCAACGTACGAGCTATAGAAACAATTAAAAAATAGAAAGCATCTCCAGCGTTTCTTCTTAAACTTTAATAGTTTTTTTAACGTTGCACCATTACTTAAATGAAACCGTCGTCAGAGTACTTTTAAATAAAACGGATTAATGTCTGTTTATTTTTACTTAAAGTGCTTTCCAACATGATTGATTTAAAGTTACAACCAACTTATATGTGTTTAGTTCTATTAAATATATTGATGATACTTAACGAATACCATTTATTTTTACATGTTAAATAGATGTAAAATTACAAGAGGTCATTTTTACAAAATTTACTTTCGCAATCATGCCTTTGCACATTTAGTATTGGGAATTATATCAGGGGTATTCATACTTAAAAAATTACGCATATATGTATTACTGCTTCTAAATCACATCAAAAAGCATCAGTTAATCAGGAAATGACGGGATACATTCTTACGAGTACCTACCATGCGAGTAAAGCTGTGCTCAGACGCTAGTAGTATTGGTATGTGTTTGTTCTAAATTCTCTTAGCTCATTGTCGTTCACTGGCTATGCCCCATTAGCTTTTACACTTGATGCCGTATACAATTGAAACACATTTTATTGAAGACCACATGAATGAAAGCCGTTGTATACAGATTATATTTTTTTTTTTTTTTTTTTCTTTATTGGAAAACATACAGAGACATACATATATAAAACAAAACAGATCTTAAACTAACTACAGATACATGAAGATGTCTCCTTAAGGTGTTTCCACTGTGAACATATATTATTTTTGCCAACACCTAGCAATAAGAGAGACAAGGAAAACATACCTAGTTGATAACAATTAATATTTAGCATGAGAAGTTACATAAAGTCGGATTAGGAGTAGGTACCATTAACATTCTTATGTGTTACATAGCAGTTTTTTCACATTTGCTTTGTAAGACGAAGAGGAACAAGAAAACATATCAAGATCATTCATATAAGTATTATAAAAACTAGACATTCTGTGAAGAGGCACACGAAGACCCATATTGGTTCTGGCGGTCGGTATATGAAATAAATCTTTTGAGCGCGTTGATCTGGATGGGATGCGATAATTTATTAAACTAAGAAGTTCTGAGCAGGCTATTTCTCCTACGCATATTTTTCTTAACGTGAGAGAATCGATTAAATTTCGGCGCCGACTTAACGAAAGAAGATTGTAACGACGCAAAAGATCCTCGTAATGTTGCCGACCGCCACTTAGGCGGAAATTTAAAATGCGTAGAAATTTCTTTTGAACCATCTCAATTTTATTTATATAAATATCATAAAACGGATTCCAGATGGGACATGCATACTCTAATTGAGATTGCACAAGAGTTTTGTAGAGACATATACCTAAGAGCTTCTCTATTCTTGAAAGCCTTAGTAACGCGTGTAATGAAGCCCAACATGCGGTAAGACTTAGTGAGTATGTGGTCTATATGTTGATCAAGTATTAAACATTCGTCGAAGTAGACACCGAGATCACGAATACAGGAAACCGAGTCCAGTTGGTGACCTCCCAGATTAAATACTGTTGGAATTTTTTTAATTTTTTTAGAGAAAGTAATATGTTTACATTTATTGTAAGCCAAAAATAATTTATTACGTTTACAATAATCATCCAATCTATTTAGGTCGTCCTGAATATGGAGTAAATCCTTAGTATCAACAACATTAGAGTACAACTTTAGGTCGTCTGCATACAGCAAAAATTTACATTTTTCAAAACATTGTGAAATATCATTAATAAATAAGTCAAAAAGCAGGGGCCCGAGGATCGAGCCCTGCGGGACGCCCGAGGAGACAGCAACTTGAGTGGAAGTGTAACCGTTAATGACAACTGATTGAACTCGATTGCTTAAATACGCGGCAAACCAGCGCAGTAGATTTCCCTTAATTCCATTAAATGACAATTTTTGTAGTAAGAGTAAGTGATCTACTTTATCGAATGCCTTTTTAAAGTCCGTATATATCGTTTCTATCTGTTGTTTGTGATCCAGTGCATTGAACAAGTAATTGGAAAAGACAAGAAGATTCGATACGGTTGACCTACCAGCGACAAATCCATGTTGTTGGTCTAAGATTAGGTGTTTTAAACTCGAATAGATGTGACGGTGTATTAAAGTTTCGAGTACTTTGGGAATGGCCGAAAGTATCGAAATGGGGCGGTAATTCTCTACGTCATTTCTCTCACCGGATTTAAAGATAGGTGTTATGTATGCTTGCTTCCATATATTAGGAAAGGAGCCAGAACTCAAGGATTTATTAAAGATAATCTCCAAAGGGGTACAAAGTGTTTTACTGGTTTGTTTGAGAAAAACTGGGCCTATTTTGTCCGGTCCTGGACCCTTGTTATGATCGATGTTTTGCAAGGCAGTGCGTATATCGGATTTGGTAAGACGAATGCAATTTATATTTATGTGCGTGTTATCATAATGATCGTCTGTGAGAATATTATCCACATTGTATGCCGCAGCAGATGTTGGCTCGAAAACTGACTGAAAATATTTTGAAAACATCTCAGCTATAACATTTGGATCGTCAGATTTAGAATTCGCGAACTTCATGACACGCGGATACCCTGAATTAGAATTTTTTAGAGAAGACGTGTATTTCCAGAAGTACTTAATATTTTCTTTAAGAGACTTTTCAATATTAGCCATATAATTATTGTGACATGTAGTAAGAAGCTGTTTCACTCTAGTTCGTAACAAGGAAAACTCTTGATAGTCTCTTAGAGAACCGTAAGTCTTCCACCGCTTCCATAGTTTACGCTTACGCCTTAAGGCTTGAATTAAACATTTAGAAAACCAGACGGGGTATTTTGTGGACTTTACTTTAACCAAGGGAATGTGTGAGTTAATGATGTTATAAATATTTGCGTAGAAAATATCAATTGCTTTGTCCGATGGAAGAGGTGACAGTAAAGAGAGCCAGTCTATATTATTTATTTCATAGTTAATTTGGTCATAATTACCTTTGAAAAAGTTCCTTTTGGCTAATGAATTCACAGGCATCACGTTAGAAACAGATATCGAGCATACTATGTCTAAGGCCGGGTGATGAGGGACAACATTCAATAAGGGATCAGCAGAAGATTGAACACAATTGGGTATATTAGATAGTACTAAATCAAGCAGTTTCGAATTTTCATTATAAATACTATTTGTTTGCTTTAGGTTCATAAATGACATAGTACACATTAGAGATTTTGATGTTTCAGTGTGCACGGTGCCAAGAAAGGCGTCTGAGTTATCAAAAGACCATTTTATATATGGCAGGTTGAAATCGCCGATGATTAGAAAATTACTAAAACGTGAACTAGAATAAACGTCACAAAGTTTTCGAAAATATGCATCATAAGAGATGTTACCTGAAGCCGGTGGAATATAACATGCGTTTAATAAGAGCCCCGAATTAGACGGAAAATGTAAAAATATTTCTTCAATTTCAGGTGTTTCGAGTTCAGAAGTTCTCACAGCCTTAAATTCTTTTTTGACAAATACTAACACTCCCCCTCCCCCTTTCTTACCTGAAATTGTGAGATTTCTATCGCGGCGAAAAATAACGTAACCATCTATTAGAAGCTCCGCGTCTAAAATAGATGATGTCAACCAGGTTTCGACCAATATTATTAAATCATAATTACTCGAAAGAATATTTAATTTTAGTTCAGTAAGTTTAGTTTTTATGCCTCCACAGTTCTGATAAAATATATTCAAAGTTTTAGAATTCATTGTACATAGATATAGGATAGAAATAAAATATAATTATTCCGTTTAACAATATAACGACTGTAGAGTTAATAGTGTTCGTGTTCCTCTCCGCATCAAATACAAAATTAAAATAAGACATTGAATAGTTAATATAATTATTAAATAAGCAATAAACGTGTTTAAATGACGACAAATTAGCATGCTTTATAGAAAAGTTTTTTATAATTAGTGTAAAGTTAACAGCTAGTCATATGATCTTATTCAAATCATCAGTACATCGCACATGAATGACCTTGGAATCATCAGTTTTGCGCAACAAAATACAGCTATTTTTCACCCAAGTGTATTTATAATTTTTTTCTTTGGCTAGAATACGAGATTTACTAAAAAGAATTTTATTTTTAAGTGTAAGGTGTTCGTTTATAAAGAAGCGCGTATTTTTTGTTGCATCCGCGGCGTTTGTAGGCGCACCAAAAAGTTGAGCAGTGGTGAGGGAGCGCCGCGCGCGCGCGCCGGCGATCAGGTCGTCGCGTTGCCGGCGAGTTGTGAGTTAGATATAGATAACTATGACGTCGCAGATTTGCCGTTTGTGATTTATTACGTATTCATCCACGTCATTTATATTGATCTTGCGTTCAACGACCGCTACAATAGGCGCTCCTCATTCAATGTTTTTCGAAACTTCATCAACTTTATTTAAATAAACATTGGCTTTTAAACCGTTGTTCCACAATGTAATTTATTTTTAGCCATTTATAACGCTTATGTTGGAAGATTGGAATATTTAGGTTATATTTATTACAGCCGTTTGGACCTGGAATGATGAAGTTTAAAATATTGTTGATTTTTTTTTTAATAACTAAGTAGTCTTAAAATACGACTTTTATTTTTAATGTAAAAAAAATTAATCTTGACTAACACGACATCATTCGTTCCAAGTAAACAATATTTGATTTTCTTTTGATTTCACGGATGTTTTAAGTTAAAGTTATCTTGCTCTACCTCGGGTATCGTAGCTCCAAACGGATGATGATTTGGTTGCTGTTTATTTTTATTGTATTTATGTTTGGAAAGATGCTTCTAAGCTTCAGTCACAGTGGTCACAGTATAAATATGCTTTGCTTGTCAATGAAATATCTTGCTGTAAAATATACCCATATAGGATGTAATTTATAAGCCACCGTAAGTAAGCATTATATTACCTACATTTCACATATATAGAAAAGTTAGACATTCCTACTAGATACATTCATGTTAACCTAAACCGCATTGATAATTGTATTTATAACATGCAACTGTATTCATATTATATTGATCATTGACGAGTGGTTAATAACAATATTGTATTCTAATAACAGTATCGATTATGTACATACAGTGCTAAATTTATTTGTACTTCTATAACTACTTGATATTAAATCAACTGTTCTCTTCGGTGTATTTATTATGTAAATCAATCTCTACAAAACAATGTATGCATTTACAATATTTGCCAAAGAGTTTATTTTATTAGTTACTGTTATATAACTATTGACTATTATTTTGTGTTAGTCTCTATACTTGTTACTTTATGTAAAAATAACACGTTTGCAATACTTTACTACATTTAGGATTCACTAGGTACGCGAAATTAATTATGGGACTTGACCGATTTATAAGTAAATATACAACATCAGTAACTATCCCTGTTTATAACTTTATGATATGGACTCTTTAGAGAACTAGATTTAGAATTAAATGTAGTTATCTATCAATACCATGCCACCATAGTTAAATAAGTTTTGAAATCATACTGTACAGTCTAGTTTCAGACTGGCACCTGCTCCTGAATACATATTTCACAAATGTATCTCGCTCTAAGATAATATACTATTTTAGTTCGCAAAACATTCGCAAATAATTCGTTTATAACGTTCAATGTGGTACGTATATGGGTTCTATAATCTACTTTTATCTAGAGGGTGATCCGGAAACGCTTCATGAATATGAAAAATTTCGCTATTGACTGGGCACATTGCTCTAGGCTTATAATAAATGTCTTGCGAAAGAATACAGAATAAAGTACGGCCGCATTTTGGAGTACTGTTACTCTTTATACCTACTATGCTAGAACTACACAAAGCTAATCGTAAGTTAACGAGACAGTTGGTACGTCAGTGAATTTCAGGAACTACTGAAGCAATTTCAAAAATTATTTTACCGTTGAAAATATACGCGGTTCCAGAGTGATGTACGCTACATATGTACCACGGGCGAAGCCGGGTCGGACCGCAGGACGCTAGTTTATTATAAACAGTATAATATAAAGATACAGTTTTCACGTTTCGAAAGGTAAAAGGATTTTAAAAAATCTTCCAAACAGTTTTAAACAAATCTCTATAATATAAGTTTAAGATGTTAATTATAACCTATACAAGTGCTATGTTGCCTATCGTCCGTCATCATATTGTGTCACGACCTGCGCTCACGATCGCCTTGTGTGGTCTGCGTATTAATAACTAGCAACTCTTGCGCAATGTCTAATAACATCCATTAAGTTTAAAACGATTTAGTTCTTATGAGGAAGCTCAGATTTAGGTTCCGTCAAATAGGAAAGGATGTTGTTGTTTTTATTCCTATTTGATGTTAGTTCTATTTATTACAAGGTAGTTAACCGATCAAATAGTAATCTGGTGTCAAGAGAGTATTTAAATATTTTATATTTGTATTCTTTATTTCACTTTCAGCAGAAGAATAGAACAAAATATCCCTCCAAGAACTTAACTCTGTACACAAATATGATAAAATACAATACAGTTGTTTTAATTACAGAATTGTAATATCAAAAGTGCACCTCCATTAAATGTAAAACTGAGAAAGTTATGTAGGTTAAGAATTTTATGAGGGGTCAGGTAGGCTCCTGCGTTAACCCTTGTTCGTCTATACCTACAGAAAATGTTTCACGTTATTACATTTTTAGGAAAGGTTCCTGTAAAATATTGGATGCATTTTAACTTTTTAAGTCGCCAGCTCTTGTGGGAAAAATCCTTCGATAAAGAACGTCTTGTTTGGAATTTGGCATACGAATCTCTAATGCATGAATTAATTATATAAATACACGATTAAAATTATCGCGTATATTAATTTATGGAAAGTGATATGAATAATATGATGGTAGGTATTTCATGAAATTGCTATGCAAATAAACGTAATAGAGTTAAACACGACGTCAACCAGACACCCTACGATATAATTATGTTTGAGAGTTTACACTTCTCGATTTATTACCAGCACCATTGACTAGGTATCATTTTATGTAAATGTACTAAATTGCTACGATTATAAACCTATTTTATATTTATTTAAGGAAATGAGAAATACTGATTTGTGTGTGAATTAAGTCTTCAAAAGATAAATGGTTGTTGGCATATTTACATATCTAAATCAAAGGCAAATATAAGGAAGGATATACCTTCAGACAAAATCATATTTTGATTAAACTCTTTAAGGATATACCTTAAAGAGTTTAATCAAAATATGATTTTGTCTACGCATAACAATCAATAATAATTATTAGTAAGACTGAAACAACTGAGACAATAACACAATAATGAACTAAATAATGTAGTAGACAAACATGTTATATAAGACTAAAATTTGTATTTTACTAGGGATTTTTATATATTCCTATAGTTATATTTGGCTTTGTAAACGAATCGTCGAATACATTTCTTTAAGATCTAAGTCAAAAAACGAATATATTTATATAAATTAAAACATAAAAATATTAAAAGGGGATGCTAAGCACCTGTAAGCATGTGGAAAATCTGTGCAAATTCCTGCGTAGAAGTAGAACTTGTATTTAAAAAACATTTGCATAGATTTATGCATCTTTAGAAACATTTATTTATTAAAGAAAAATGTATAAATATTATCCAGTTTATGTAGAAATTAAATGAAAAAGCATTTACTTTTATGCTCGTAAATGTTGAAAAGCTAGCTAATTTGTTTAAAAGCATCCGTCTTAAACGGAAAAAAATTTTGAGAGATAAGTATCAGTGGACAGGAATATAAAACTTCGAAGAAATCTGAATCAGTCATTTATATCTTGAGACTGATAAAACCGTCGTAAATCTTCTAGTAAATTTGTTTTATGTAAACGGGCTCGAAAAATTAAGTGATGTAGGTATCCACCTCAGTTTAAATTATAGCAAATATTTTGTTTACCGTAAAAATTTATCATATTAAGTGCTGTAAAATATTATACCAAGTGATATGAGTTTTACAATTTTTAATCCTCACGTCGCGGTCGCGGTCGTTTAATTCTACGTTTAACGTTGCACATCAAGTACCTACCGTCAATTAGGCTGTAAATGCGATGATTTTATTATATAATCTAGAAAATATATTGCGTTGAATATTAAAGTATGTTTTCCTAAACGATTTTTAAATTTATAAGTGAGAAATGGATGATGAGTAGCTAGGAAGCCGCATTATTTACATCATGTTTTACGTTTATATTTTTTCGAATGTAATGTGTAGGTAATTATATAGTATGTTTTTTACAGTGTATAAATAAGTACACCATGTAAAAATAACCATAGCGGATAATCTTTCTTGTCAAGTAAGAAATCATTAGTTGGTATTTTATAAATGATTTCTCTAAGGCTTTTCTATATTGCATCGAAAAACGTCCCGATGAGAAGGATAACGTCAAAATGTCTTCTCATAAAATACTTTAACATGGCTTTAGAAGAGCCAAGGGACGCATCAGGCTTAAAGGAATTATGGGTATGAAAAATACAGCGCTGCTCCTGAAAAAGTATTAAAATTATTGAAAAAAATAAATGTTAGAGAAGTTCCTTCTTTATAAAATAAACCAATATATGATTTATTTCTACTTTTGTAAATTACAAAGTCAGTGAAGTCATTAAGTGGGTATGTATTTCCGAATGCATAAATGTTTTGTCATTTATTTTTCTGTACGTGTATAAAAAAATCACAGTCTTGCACACGTTAATTGTAGACGCTAATAGATCCAATTAAGAAGTACCTCCAGTGGTGCTCGTTACGTCAGTCATTGTATCGGATAGCTATCATTCCACTATAATCATTCCGTCTGCTTCCGCCGTTGATTAGAGCATGCGGTCCCCTCGTCTCAAACAGACAGTTTATAGCATGATTCGGAAACAGGAACACACATGAGTACGTTCACTTGAAACGACATGCGACGCTAATTTCACGCCAGACGGCTCGGCAACGGCCTTCCCCAAAGCTTTTACAGAACGCGAATCCACCCGCGCCAAAACGTTGTACATCGCTCCATTGACAACAATGTCATCGCGGATTATGTTCTGTACACAGCAATGCACTACGCTTTCCACGTAGTTTTAGATCCGCGGTATTCGCCACGAATTACTGCGATGCTTCATTTCCGGGCGTCAAAAGCGTAGCGCATAATTAAAGTTATCTGTTATTCGCATTTCTGATATTCGTCGATCGGCGTCCAATTATAGCATGAGCGATAAATGGATTGACTACCTATACTCAGTATGAATTCACACAAATTGTAAACATTTCATTTCATGGTATCACCATTTGTAAGCTTCATTTTATCAACCTTATAACTCGCATAAAAGTGATCTACTAAATTGATTTAAGTTTCAAGAACACGGTATTATTTCAATGAAATAAAAATTGCAATGATGAATAATTTATTAGCTATCATAGTAACGAACTTTTAAGCCGTTTTACTTTTTTGTAGAAAGTTTAAAGCGAGGAAGCATTAATAGCAGTGAGCAATTTTTATGAAAGAAAGTAGGTTAAAATTTTTAAAGCTGTTTTAAGCTTATTTTGCAGTTTAATAAAAACATCGTTAATGGATTTATGTTAGTAATGCCTAGTAAAAGCTCATGAGTCTTTTACATTTTTGCACAGGTAAAATATACTAAAAGCTATTTAATAAATTATGCTGGTGTTTTGTTTCTGTACCTATTTATGTAGGTTAAATAGACAATAAAAACATACATACCTATGTAATTTATAAAATGCTATCCTTATCGCTTTGAAATTTAAAAGATGTTTACGGAAATTTTAACTTAAAATTCACTAAAGAATTAAATTCGTAAATACATTTATCATACGCGGTAACGATTATTACTTTTTGACACGTTAAATATTATAGTTTAAAAATATATTTAATTCGGTTGTACTAATTAATTGGGAATGGGAATTTATAATACGATAAGCTAATTGATGCAAGTTGTTCTACGCTCATATCAATTTAAGGGGCTTCTATTTAACTCGCTACGAAGCCGTATCAATTTGTAGAGCATGCGAGTATAAAACAATTACCCCAAATACATTCTATGAAGCATTATACGGAACGTGTTCTGAAACAGAGCCTAAGCTTCGCCTTCAAATTGTGCAAATAGTTTGCAGCCTCTGCCATTAGCATAAAATGAGCTCTATCCAGTTTGTTTATACAAACGCAGGCACCAGGCAGGTTTCAAACAATAATTATATGCACAAAACAAAGACACTTGCGCTAGTTAACAATTCTCGAATCACAAAGGCAGTGTTCATTATTTCCTGATTGCGGCTCAGTCAGCCGTGACAGAATTTGTCGTATTTTCAGCAGATATGTGGGTGACAGCCTGTAAAATTGGGAAGCAACAAAAATTGCGTTTGGTGAAGTGAAAATTGCATCACATACATCTGGTGGGCTTTCTAATGTACATATGTTATGTTTAAGTACCTAAAGATGTAAGAAATAAATAACATTATTAAAGTTAATAATATATTGTAAGAAGTATTATACAAGGTTAAAATAAAAAGTTGCTTCGTCGCCTAGCGGTTAACCACATCGTTCCGATTTACATCGCAATGTTACACCTCTGCAAACATACCTTCGTACAAAAAATACAGATTTGTGGAAACGACGAAAATGAGACTCGCTAAAATCTAATAAAACCAAGTAAGATGAGAGATGCTCAAGAGTGCACGGTGCCTAAGGAGGCTCTAAAACAATTTTGAGTCATACTAACGAGCTTTCACGTCTGCATTTCATATTAGCCGCGGTATAATGTTCTCTGTATACGCCCATTTCGCATTAACGGTGTTGATCTTTGTTCTACTAGCTTGGAACTGCTTTAGGACTTCCGTAATTAATCCCTGAACTTGGAAACGGAGGAGGTATCATCAAGGAACTTTTAGCAATCAATGAATAATGTCAAGAAAACAAGTTGTATTAATTTAGCTTGATTAATTTTGTTGAGAATTGATTGAATTGTCATCCGTTGATTGGATTTTCTCTTTATCCTCGGTCCCTTTATTGATTTTGTAAGAATATAAATTATAACGAAACAAAAGTGTACAATTTCCTGAAACATAACAGTTTCCAGTGTCCTGGAAAGACAAAACATAATTATTATCGCATAAGTAGTTTAAAGCACTTTAAAGGCTTATGTGACTAACTCTTTTTGTGAGAGAAGTTTTGAAATTGAAGAACAAAGAACTTTAAATAATAGAACAAAATTAAAATATTATTGTATTTTTCTTAATAAGTAGCCATTTATTGTGTAATATAGATAAACGACGGGCTGACAGCAGCGATGAAGATAAACAGCTATATGAATATAGAGAGCATTTAAAACGCAGGCACGTAGGACCAGGAGCAATATGTCAAAAGCGAGAAAAAATTGTTGATATAATCGTATCTGTCTACAGAGAGCCACAAAGGAGTCTCCCCTGCTTTTGACGCCCAACCCACTAATATTTTACTCAACGGCCTATCACGCACCATAAATCAAACATTGTGGGCTGCTGTATTTAAAGCAGGGAAGCCATCTATTTATAGTACCTTCGTGATTCCGCAAAATTATCATTCTTTCTGACAGTCACGTTCGGTCCGTGATAAACGTGTTTCGCAAAGTCGCGCTTGCCGAATTATCAAATGAAGATGGATTGCGAGTTAAGGATAACACGAAATGTGTTTTTGTTCGCTTTGGTTTTATACAGTTTATTAATTTTGAAGAGGCATTTGTAAACAGATATCAGGATGATATTATATTCTGTAGGATATTATGTGGAATATTTTGCAAAATTGCATTAATAAAATATTTTGCCCCTCGCTCTAACTGTACATGACACATTATTGTTTAAATAACATTATAATGTAATTTATTCAGGCCTAAACTGAACACCCCATACTGTATATTTTACCCTCGTTCTTGAAATCGATAAACAAAATCCCAATGTTTTCCAGACCTTCAAAAGTCACGTATCTTTTATTCAATCCCGTTGCCGTAATCGGAATCAGTGAGTTTAGCAAATCAATTCGTTTCCATAGTTTGTCAGCTGTCTCGCCGTCAATATCCTGAATTATGCAGCGATCGAGACCGTTATCAGTCGCATCAGACACAGAGATCCGCATGCATAATAAAGTTCGCGTAATTTTCCGTTTCGCGTTACGGTTAAGTGCATGAGGTTTTTCATTGACACACTTTTTGGAGCTTGTATGCGAGAATCGCATGAATCAACTTTTTAACACTAGGTTTATGTGAATGCTTGACTCATTTCTCTTTCATAGACCTATTTATTTTCCAAACTATCAGCCGGCTCAAGTCAATAATGAGATATGAATAAGGTAGTTTCTTTCTAGTGAAATAATTATTCAGTTAAATAGTTTTTTAGTTGATAAAGAATAATAGTTTCAATCTTTCATCATAATACAAAGATAGAGTGTACACTATTTATTCAACTTGCCTATTAAACTTATTACCCTTTTAGGGCAAAAGCATACCATGAAATGTTTTCACATTCTCTTAAAATATAAGATGCTTAAAGCTATACGGTGGTTGAACAGACAAATGGATTAGTAATTTATTCTGTTCATCAAGCTAAAATTGAATTCGTAATTTTATTTTTCTATTGGTTCTGTAACACAAGTTTATAAGCCTAAGCTAATATTATCAGCTCCAAAACTTTGGAATTAGTTGAATTAAAGTTACAAAAGCTTGTAATGCTTTTGTATTTTTATAGTTTGAACAAGTATATAATGTATGAAAACAATCACAAATGAAATAGAAATAATGCGTGATCTATTAGTAAGTACCTACATTTAGTAAATTCTTTGAATCGAAATTACATTTCACACATATGCTCTATTTTGTTCTCATAAATGCTTGGTATTAAATCTTCCAACTATCTTTTTCAAAATTATTATAACACACGAACCTTCAGGTATATCATTGAGTATTATTCTAATTCAACACAATAACAACTAGAAATTTCAAAATTGCTTTTAATAAACGCGCTATCAAGCAACTTTTACTTGAATGATCATAAAATGAAATTTTAATCTGGTTTTCCTTATTTCGTGGAACTGGAACCGAAATAAACTTAAAGAAATTTGTAGTGTTTGTCTTGTTTGTGTTAACATGCAGGTTAATGACCCGGCTGACGGGATGTTTTTTTAAATGACTTTTTACGACGTTCTCGAGGATGCTGCAAGACTGCACCTGACGGAGAAGAGGAATGTAATTAAGGGACACCTGAGCTTGGAATTGCGTTGTCCCTTAATTCTTTATAAATGTAATTCATAATCGGTTGCTACATCCTATAAGCTGGAACTATTTACGAAACGCAAACGAATAACTAAAGAAAATATATTTTAAGCGGCTCTATTTTTTACAATCATAAAATCTAGTTGCTGTAGTTAGTAACTGTAAAATCTCTTAAAGATTTACGAGTTGTTGTAGTTAAGATATTTATTACATATCCTCTAATTACCTACTCATTACATTACCGAATTGAGTCAGATCTAAGATTTATCTCTTCCCTTATTAATGGAGGCCAGATGTGTGTTGAATGTCGAGATCACGTGAGAAAATACGGAATACGTAGGGTAGATAACAGTAATGGCCCGAACGTACTAATGATTTTTGCAGCT
>CAJQZM010011880.1:0-11275 GCA_907164665.1 Colias nastes | reverse complement strand
TTGTGTGCAACAAAAGAATTAACCATAAGTTTACATTGAATTAGTGTCATCAATTTTAATTATTTATGTTTTCTATAAATGATTTTTTTCAATTTGTTGGATCATGAATGGATTAATGAATCCTCATTAATATCATTATGTTTTTTCACAGTATCCTTCTTTAAACTCCGATTTACTAGACGCTGATGTCGTGCCTCTATATTTTTTTTAGCTTTATTTGATTCTCTAGCAGAGCTTGGTAGATTACACGATGGAACACATGTTCTTTTTAAAGTCATCTTTTTAGTAATAACACCTGAAAAACAAATTTTTCAATTAGTTTTAGATTTATATTTACATTTATATTTGAGGTTAAACATTGTCAACTTACTTGGTACAATAAAATCATTCCTTTGAAAATGTAATGAACACACTCTCATATGCGGATTTATATTTTTCAATTTTAAAGCACGCTGCCAGGCTTTACATCGATCTACTTTTTCTTTTTTTCCGAAATAATTTACAACATAAACAAAACTGCTACCAGGTTTAGGTATAGCATGAAAACTAACTTCTAAATTCGTATGAGATTTACTACTACAACCGTTCACCGCACAATAAACTCTACTTTTATTTTTAGTACGAAATTTTAAAGAATTTTTATTAATTTAAAAAAAATTTTTTTTTAATAGATTCGGTAATATACTTGTGTACTTAAGTGCACACTAAAACTAGTTCTTTTTTTGAACACCAGGTGTCGTGACCAAAGTGGTCCGTTGTCAATAATATAAGCTGGCTGAAATATTATGATATATTAACTGACGAAAAAATGCGAAAGGTTCTCCATTGAACACGTGTTTTAGGAGTTTTCTTTCAATAACCAGCAAGTTAGTAATGTTACGAGAATAATTTAATAGGTATCAGTATTTTCATATTAATCAGAGTTCTGAATGCACAGCCATTATTTATATTATTTAATATTAAGCTATTATTTTATTATATTTCTACTAAAATAGTATTATAAAGTGCGTTAAAAATTAACAAAAACGGACATAACAATCGACGCATCCGCGCTATCGATTACGCAACATGACAGCAACGCTTTCAATTCACTCCTCATTATGAATTGCACGTCCTCGGAATTTGTTTGCTCTCTAATGCGCTAATGTACACTCAAAACATGTTACATTTAGAATTGTCTTTTGATCTAGATAATCGTTTATCTGTTCTATATAATAGGGTAACTGTACGGTAAAATATGCAAATATAAAACCTGTAAATAAGGTTTTCAAATGCCAATAATTTATAATAAAAAAAAAACTCACCACACATTCTTCATTGGCGAACCCCACTATAGTACTATATTGCATTGTAAACCAAGATAACTGAATTGTTTTGTTGTCCAAATCCTAGATCCAAACATACTGGATAATACACGTTAAAAAACATTCCTATAGCACTACAGGCGAATATTAAACGGTAGCACGTTTTATAGCTACAGGTAACAGAGGTTCAAGTTAACAATTGAACCCTCGTTTCTAGTCCATTGATTTCAATCTTAGCTCCATGTTCAGGATTGTGAAAATTTGCTATTTTTCTTTTCCCTTGTTAAAACTATTTACCGGCTCTAGCGTTTGTAGTTTTGCAACTTTATTATGTTCAAACACGGCTAATATTATTTCATTTATTGGAATTATGCCTCGTTCTTGAAGTTTAATTTCTGGAGATAGTTTTCGATTAACTTTTTTAACATATCTCATTAAAATAATAATATTTGTATGATTAAAGAAGCAATAGGATCTATGTCAATGCGATTTACTTTTTTAATAAATATCAGAGGTATAACTCTACGCTTTCTAGACTATGTAGGAATGGCTTAGAGCCATAGAATTGATGTGATACCACAAGCTAAGATATTGCACAGATTATTTTATATCATAGCAAGTGACTGCAAGTGTAGGTGTCGTGGCCATATCGTAGATTTGCTCATTTCATGATATGATTGATCATTTCACGAAATGGTCGCATTTCATGAAATGGCCAACATAGTTTGATCAGATCGTTAAATCGTCAACGTTTCACGATTTGGTCATCCACATTGGCCAGATCGTATAAAATATTATAGAGATTAAAAAAATTAGAATATTCTAAGAACTTGTTTATTGTCATTTAAGTTAGTGCCGCGGCAGCGGCCGGCGAATGCCAGAAGAGAAGGATTTTTGCAATAGAAAACAGTTAGGTTAGGTTATGTTAGACTTTGATAAACAACGCACGAGCCGAGCGAGCAAAGCGAGCGTGCCGCGGCAGCGGCCGGCGAGTGCCAGAAGCGGATCGCTTTTTAAAAAACAAACAATTATAATAATATAGTAGGATATATAAATATATATCCTAAAAGAAAAAATGCGTCTTAAATCCTTTTATTTAAGACGCATTTTTTCTTCAATACATATAAGATATCCACATTTTCCATAGTACTAGAACCTCTTCGTCGTAAATTCTTTGCTATGACTTTCTTCATATTGTTATTAAACGAATTATGAAGTTTTTAACTGCGAATAATTAAATTTTCGCTAGCGGCCGCCATCTTATCACATAAACACAGAGCTTGCAGCGCCTCTACCAATAATTAATGTAACTATTTTACGATATGATCAAATAATTTTGATCATTTCATGAAAAAACCGCGCGTTTAGTTGGCCATATCGAGAAACGATTTCTTATCATTGATCTGCTCAAACCACATCATGATGTGGCCAATAGACATTCGATCATTTCATGAAATGCGACCATTTCACGAAATGATCGATCATATCATGAAATTAGCAAATATACGATATGGCCACGACATAGGCATAACATAGAAATATAATAAATGAAAGATGATACATATTTTATTTTTTACCTATCTAAATAACAAGACATAATAATCCTAAACGTGTTTATGTATTTTGTGCACAAGGATCATACGGTACATAATAAAACACAATTATATAAAAGGCAATATTAAGAAAAGTCTTAAGTATGACTAATCAAGTAAATGGCTCAAGTTGCATTTAGGGTAATGAAAGCTGATACCAATTCAGCTCTACAGTAAGTTTCGGCGAAGATTTGAGTTGCCTTCAACTAACAGTTTTGCCAGGGCTGCCAAAGTTTCTACTGTTTCACTGTTTTAAAGCCAATAAAATATAACTCCTTTCAAACTAAGGAATTTATTAGAAATCAATTTGTGATTCGTTTCTGAGAATTTGTCAGTTGTCAGTTTTCATTTGTCATGAGGGACTACTCTCATCTCTGTCTTTCTGGATTACAAAGTCATTTTTACTTTGAATAGACTTTTTTATTATCAAATAATGTTTTAGCAGTATGTGCTGATTTTATTTATTATTACTAATGAAATGAAATGAAATGAAATGAAATGATTTATTTTGCAAGAAATGTGGAAGATTTACAGATGTTACAGGTAATACATTGTTCAGCACAAATCGCCAATTGATTGGCATGCAAAAATTAACAATATAATGTCAATGTCTTACTGCATAAATATCATTTTTATAATTATGTATGTCAACTATTACCCTTTTTACAATTATATGTCAATTACTACAAATACAATTTAATTTATACAAATAATTATTACAATATTATAATATTATGTCATTATTTTGTTTTTTGAAAAAATTCTTTTAAGTCATAATAACATTTTTCAATTAGCCAGGCTTTTAAACGCTTTTTAAAAATATTAAATGGCAATTCCCTCAAAGATTTGGGAATTTCATTGAATATATTTATACACATAACAGATGCATTTTTTTGGTATAAGGCCGTACGGCATTTTGGCATCAGCAGCCTTGTAGGATCTCTATTGCCAAGTTGATATCCCTCTTTTGCAGATCTAAACAAATCCTTATGTTTCTTAGCAAAAATACAAGATTCCAAGATGTACAAACCAGTTAAAGTTAATAGTTTGCATTTTTTGAAGAGTGGTCGGCAAGAGTCCATTGGGGACGCATTACAGAGAGCCCTAACACATTTCTTTTGTCCAATAAAGACACCCTTTACATTCGTTGAGTTTCCCCAAAACAGTATACCATACCTTAGCACAGAAGCAACGTAAGCATGATATGCTGTCAGGGCAGCTTCATACGAAATTGTTTTTCTTAGTTTTCTTAGGGCAAATACGAACTGGTTAATTTTAGAACAGATAATTTCACATTGTAATTTCCAGTTTATATTCTCGTCAATTTGTACCCCAAGAAACTTTGTACTATCTACTTGCTCTATTTGTTCGCCATTGTATTCTAGATTTATGCTAATTTTATTTGTCTGATAATTAGAAAATTGAATAAATTTTGTTTTCGTCATATTGGGTGTCAAATCATTACTCTCAAGCCATGTCATAATAGAATTTAATGTATTATTCAAAGTCACGTTATAGTCAGAATCTTTTTGATTGTCAGCAATAGTCAGACATATGTCATCAGCGAATAATGCACAATTATAATTGGTCACGTTTGGTAAATCATTAATATAAATTAAAAATAGCAAAGGTCCCAACATGCTTCCTTGTGGTACACCACACGTATTATACTCATAGATGATTTATACGGCGTCATTTCATATTTATGATTTAAATTTGAGATTTCTACACACTGTTTTCTTCCGGATAAGTAACTCTTGATTAAGTCATAGGCAATGCCTCTGATTCCATATTGTTCGCACTTATTCAATAATATGTCATGGTTAACCACATCAAATGCCTTTGTCAAATCAAAAAATATTGATATTACAGGCATCTTTTTATCAATGCTCTCAGTTATATTTTTTAACACGGAAAATATAGACATCTCTGTGGATTTGTTTTTTTGGAAACCACTTTGTTGTGAACTTATAACATTATTTTTTAGAAAGAACGTTGATAATCTTTTGTATATAGCCTTTTCAAAGATTTTTGCAAATATAGAAATTAAAGTAATGGGACGATAATTGTTAATCTCGCTCCGATTTCCTCTTTTGTGTAAGGGTCTTATCACTGATAGCTTCAACATTTCTGGAAATATACCTTGGTCGAAACATTTATTTAAAATATTTTCCAGAACATGTGCTATGTACTCTTTACATTCCTTGAGTATAGTAGTACAGATAGAGTCATAGCCAACAGCTCTTGTCTTTTTGAGAGACTGAATAATATTTAAGATTTCTGTTATGGAAGTAGGAGCAATAAAGATACTTTTACTGACTGGGTTAATATTATTTTTATAATTTTTATTCATAGGTCCTGTACTTGAGTTGATTTTATTTTTAGTAATATTTATAAAATAGTTATTAAATTTATTAGCAATAATCATAGGTTCATTCACGTCAATATTGTCTATATTAAGTTTGTCAATGCATGTTTTCAGTATATTATTATTACTATTATTTTTTATTACATCCCAGGTAGCTTTTATTTTATTAGTTGAAAGTTTAATATATTTCTCATTCAATGTCCTTTTAGAATAGTCTATACAGTTTTTTAAAATCTTGCAGTATTTCCTATATTTCATTTTAATGTCCTGAGTTTTGTTTTTATAATATTGAAATCTAAGTTGTCTTTTTGTAGAACTAGCTGTTTTGATACCCTTAGTTACCCATTTTACTTTTGATGAACCGCATTTTATAATTTTTTTACTTACAGGGAAGCAAAGGTCATATAAAAGGCAGAACCATTGATGGAAGTTATTGAACGCTTTATTGGCGTTAGGTTCAGTAAAAACATCGCTCCATTTTAAGCAGCTTAGATATTTGTTGAATTTTTTAATATTTTCATGCGAATAGTCACGATTTTTTATGAAAAAGTATTCTTTTGTTTTTGTATAGTGGTTAGTTTTAAATTGCATAATTTGACATGTGTCGTGGTCGGACAAAAATAGCTTTAACGTTTTGCCTTCTGCACTATTTATTGTACTTGCTATAATGTCAATACATGAATTTTGTCTTGTCGGTTCGTTTATGTGTATTTTAATGTTATAATTGTTTAGTAAATTTTTGAGTTCAAAGGATCTACTATTATTTTTAGAAATATCTATATTAAGATCCCCTGCTAGAATGATTTCTCTTTTATCTTTGCGTTTCATTGTGTGAAGAAGAGTTTCTAGTTTTTTGAAGAATTTTGTAATATTAGAATTCGGTATTCGATAGATACATAGTATGTTACACTTGAATGAAGGTAGCTCTACTCCACAACATTCAAATAATTTTTCTTCCGAAATATCTTTACAAACATCGAGAACCTTATATTCTAACGATCTTTCGACAAAGATGCAGGATCCACCACGTTTTTCATTTTTTCTGCAAAAGCAAGATACCATGTTATAATTTTGAAGTAGCATGTTGGATTCATCACCGCTTTTGACGAATGTTTCTGTAAAGCAGAGTATATTTATGTCATAGTTCTGTTTTATTTTTAATTCTGATATTTCCAATTCTATTAAATCCAATTTATTTAAAAGACCAGCTATATTTTGATGCATAATTTTAGTTTTATCTTTATGACCCTCGAAAAAACTCTTCTCTCTCGCTTTTATTTTTAGTTTCATAACTCATGTCTTTCTTAAAATAATAGGGGATAGTACCCTTTTTTGGCAATTCATTCAGAATATTCCGCGTTTTTTTATCAAAAGGTTTGATTTTATTTTGCCAAATTATTTTATAAGAATTTTTTAATGTATTTATCCAGTCTTTGTGAACCAAGAATTTTTTTTTGTAGAAATTATAATCAAGATACATATTTATTTCACGGCATAATATGTTATCAAGGTATTTCTTCCTGGTGTAAGATTTGCTACTTGACGGTAATGGCAAAAAATTACAATGAGGAAATTGTGAGCATATTTGTTTTAAATAACTATTTATTTTACCTTCATTTAAATATCTATTTTTATGGGTTTCTAGTATAGTTATATTAAGGTTGCTTAAATGTTTTAGTGTAGCTGCTAGTTCAGTCATAATATGCAACGGATTTGTGTCATGCTCTCCTACACTTAACAGTATATGATCTGAAGCACTAAAGTTATTGTTGTAGCATGATTCCAATATTTTTCCTGTGTCAGCAAATGGTTTTGTCATTGAAAATATTTCATATTTTTCATACGAGGTATTTATCCTAGATGTAATAAGCCGGCATGCTAATCCTGAGCATTGTTGACCACCAAAGATAAATAGTCTTTTTTTAATTTCATTTCTGTTTGTGAAGTTTGCATTAATATTATTTATATTCAAAGTATTTTCAGTATCCATAACCAATTGTTTATTGAAATTCAGGCAGTCTGTTTGTCTATTTTGCCGTTCGCCAGTATCTATAACATCAACTTGATCGAAGTCTATTCTACGTTTTGTTTTCATTATTTTTAAGGAGCGAAATTGATTTTTAATTCCGCTACTATTTGGTTCGTTATAAATTTTATTAAACATGAAAAATTTCCTTTCCAGGTCAACAATTTTTTTTGTTAATTTATTGTTTTCTAATATTAATTCCTCAATTTCATTATTTGCACTCTCTAGTTAAATTTGTAGGGTTTGAATTTTTTCATTCAAATCTTGAATATCAACACATGTCGAAAGGTCTGGTAAGCTTCTGGCATTTGGCATAATATTTTTTTAATCAGTTGATAGCCCTATTTTAAGAGACATTTGGCTTTGTACAAGAGTAGGTATAAGGATAATTTATCTCCTGAATACAGTCTCGTCGTGACAGTATGAATAGTTACGAGAACAATTTAATTTAATGTTTTATAAAACAAAAAATGGAATTATACCTATATTAATTTTAATTGGCTTTGGAATTTAGTTTGTTACAATAATTATCATGTTTCAAGGTACCTATGGGTAGTTATATTTTATGGAACTGACTAGATTCATATATCTACATCATATATCACAAAAATTGCTTTGGATTTCTTAGAATGGAAAATTACATTTTCAAACTTCATAGATTTATGAACAAAAATCTGCTTTACGTATACAATATTCCATAAAGCACTAAATTATTCAGCACATCGATATACTTCCTTAAAGAATTTATCATATTATCTATATGATACGGAAGGAAATGTAATTTCGTGGTTGTGAGCACAATTCCGGCCATTTTAGTTTCATGATTCATACGGGATGGGAGTGACTCATTCTTAGATCCCTTTTATGTTAATCCCGTAATATGACAAAAATGATGACGTGCGAAACAATAGATATACGCGAATTTATTTTTTGTAGAACATTAATTAAAATATATTATACTTATGTGTAATTCTGGAGATCCGAATTTATTTTATGTAGAACATTGAGGAATTTAAAATAATTATATTTCTGTCGAGTTAATATCGAGTAATTAGGATTGAGTTCGTTGATTAAATCTGAAGTAGATACGAAGGTCATAAAAAAGCTATCAAAATCTTCTTACAAATACTTTATTTGATATATTTTTTAATACTTACTAGACTAAAAGATTAGATTTAAATACCTAGATTATCGTTACTGATACCAGTTTCATAAAACTAAAAATAAAAATAAGCTATCATTGATTGTAAAATCTACTATAGATAATTTTCTAACACGATAAATCCTTTACGATAATTTATAAAATAGCAATATTTTAAATTAATAAAAAAAGTTTTTCGCGGTGGAATGAAAATGGTATTGACCATACATATTTCAAAGAATAAAAACAAAATCTATTCTTTATTATAAACACAAATAACAATAATTTATGAGGTACCTATATGATATTAATTATGTCCTAAATTATATTATTATGTAAGTACTAGAAAGCATCACACAATTCAATGAAACCAAATATTTTCCACATCATACAGAATTTTAAATAGATCCCCCCATAAATAACCAGCAGACTGTACATTCAAAGGTTGTACGGCATCTCAAACGTGCTCAGCGAGATACAGTCGCGCCACAAGTCGCGCCACTGTGTCGCGACGTCGCGTCGCCACCCTGAATTAATAACCATGGGTTTGCTGACCTCCTCTTAAACTACCCCCTGACACCTGATATTTAGTATTATTATGAACGTTGATTATGATTGATGAGATGTTACTGACGTGTCATTAACCCAATTATTTATAGGAAGCTTTTCATTATTGATGATTAAAATATACAAGTTATACCTAGTTGAAGAATTTAATGAATAGGCTTTGAGTATAATAAAGTTAAAGTTATTTCTTTAGTCTATACTAAAATAAGTCTATGACTAAAATAATTATTATTTAAATCAAAATAAAGACTAGCTGCTTAGTGTTGGTTTGCTGAAATCTGAATGAGGTAATCTTAACCAAAATTTTCACCACTATTGTCATTTTGTTCCTACTGCAGGGACACAGGCCTTCTATGAGGCCTTAGCCAATCCACGACGTTGGCCGAGTTCAGAGTGGAAGACGTCACATGCTGTGGAACTCATTAGTTCTGAAACAAAATATTAATTTTTTGAATACCCAGAGATAGTTAACAAGCTTAACTTGATTAATTGTATGTTTTCTTTAGCAATATATAATCGCGTGTACAAATAATCTCATCAATTACTATTGGTATGTTGCTTCATCAAAACATTTAGGTAATTTACAAGAAAGTAAGAAAGAAGAATACAAGAATAGTACCTACCTATTTTCCTTAAAAACATACCGATAATAATTATCACGAAATCTCGAATAGAATATTATTATTTTTATAATTACCTGAAGCATGCAAAATCTTGACATATTCCTTTCAGAAATTATTTTAGAAAGTAATTCATCTAGCTTTGATTGCCACTAAAATTCCACCATCTCTACTTATCCTATTATAATGCCCTGGTTCGTGCACAATGATCGTCCTTCTTGTTTTATATTTCCTCACTATTTTATCACCGTATGGACGTTTGATGTTCCATTGTTTAGCTGCTTCATTGCAATCAATAACTAACAACAATATAAGCAGAAAAGAAACAGTCCGGACACTTAAAATCACCTTCATAATTACAACTTGTTACTGAGCAAATTTTACCAATTTCCTTTTTATAAATATAAGATTATTATTGATATTACATACTTTCTTAATCAATCTCGTCGAAAATCAAGTCATGGCTGCCACGTGTAACTAATAAAATTAATGTTAGTGTTTCGATTATTCTGTTTTATTTTGTTATAGACGTAAACATTGTTACTCATACAAGTATTTTATACGTAGATTATAAACATTGACGCACTTAAATCGGATCTTTCATCTTTCCTATGTTTCCAATCATGAGATGAATCGGATCTTTTCATGTGTTTCCGATAATGAGAAATCTAGAAAGTTCTAAAGAAATAAAGATAAGCTAGTTTACAGTTCATTCCTTCTATTTATTGTATGCATTGTAGAACTATTTCATTACTCTAATAGTTGAAAGGTCTTACCCGTTCAGAGAGAGCTTTATAGAATGATAGAAAGCTTTCTAAGCCGTTAAAGGTCGAAACTTTACCTTGGCTATCCTTTCATTACACTCTATAGGAGCTGATTTATTTCAGAAGAATTATTCAATCAAACAGCAAACGACCAAAATTATTTCAGTTTGGTTTTCGTAAAATATTTTCTTTAAATAATACGATTGCGAAATTTTTACAATCACTTATAGATATTACAAAAAGGCAAAGAAAGAATTTTCAATAATAATTATTATTCAATAGGTAGTTACGACTTATTTATGAATGTGGAAAACTTACAAATGTGGTAAATAGCCAATGTGTCTTTCATATTATGTTCAAAGGGAAAAGAAAATACAGCCAGGACTTCCTGTAACTAATGATTGTCTGTCATTATCGTCCATTACTGAGTTTGATTGCTGGACAACTGTTTTCTATTGTGGCAATATTAAAACGAATGGATATGTAATGAATTGCAAATATTGGCTGTTATAAAATCGATTGAAAGGTGTTTTGAAAAAATGTAGTGTAGCTATGATTGGTTCATTTTAATTGCAGTGATTCTTTTAGAAACGTATCAGTAATAAGTACATTGAAATGCAATTGGCTTCAAATGCAATTCATTAAGAAAAAATATTTTGCTCTTTAAACTATCACCAACTAAATGGATTTCCTTCATACAATTTTAAAAATTCATAATGTTAACGAGGTATGAAATAAAATCAGTTCTTACCCAGCTAAGAATCACTAAAACCTAATCAAAGAAAAAAAAACACCGGACTTGTAGTTGAATGATTTAAATCGACTAGATTTATTCTTGTTTGAAAACACTTAGTTGATGACAAAGTTATTGTGTTAAATCGGAATTCTCAGAG
>CAJQZM010011878.1:0-21033 GCA_907164665.1 Colias nastes | reverse complement strand
TATTTACTAAATTAACAGACATACCCCAGAGATCACATGTTTTTTTTTAATTATTTTTTTAATTATTTATTTTATTTTAACAAAAATACTCAGATTTATGAATTGGATGTGATTTACAACAGCCTTTGTAATCTGTAAGTCATTTAAAAACGGTTTATTAAAGGTTTGGGGGACGTCAAAACGGTCAATGTAATATCCCACGGTACTTATTTGAATAATAAAAAATAATAGCACATTCTCAGAGCAAGTTTTTTTATTGTTCCAAAGCTGTGACTAAAGAATCGTTTAATTTTTATACTCTATTTTTAAGGCTTGTTTACAAGTTTTGTTTTTGTAAATTGCTGCAGTATGTATTTTTAAATAGATTTCTTTTGTACTTTCCAGTTAACAACAAATAAAATATCCAATTTGGTGTAAAATACACAATATTTTCATTTTTCTCAACAGAATTGATTCGCAGAAGGACTAAACCACAGGATTAAAAAAATAGATATTATTGGTAAATATTATTCTGTCTGCTTTTCAGTAGATTAACAAAACACATTTTTCAAGAGAAACTTCGTTAGACATGTTGAGAGTAAAATTTCAAGGTCACGTCATGGCAATACCGTCACGTCACGTAGTAAGGCGACGATTTTATCTTTTAATCTTGCCAAAGCAGTAAGAAGTTTCAGTTCTGACACGTGGGCTCGGCACCCACGCTCTTTTTATATAGGTAAGCTTCAGTTAAATCAATCAAAGAAAAAAAATATTTCGATTGTATTACCATAGTATAAATAAATTATCAGCGTATTAACTATTTGTATTTACTAATCTATGGTTACTTCAGATGAACCTAGCTCGACAACCTTAGATGATGTCACCATGACGTCATGTGACCTTACATTTGTATGAATGGAAGCGATTTGGAATAGTATTGTGATTTGTGAGCAATTTATGTTCGTTTACAGATACTATATTATATGAAACTGGGCGTTTGGTTTGTATTGTACTTACATTGTACATAATAATATGTAACAATGGTTAAAGTTTAAGCAATGGATCTACATATCATACGATTAAAAATAAGATTAAAGTGACGTGATTTCAAAGTATTATAGTTATTTAAATGTTACAGACATAGGAAATGTCCTTCTGTCTATAATAGCCCTGAAATCTTTGGAATTTTTAGATGAAATTATTTTAATAAGATTTTCACCGAACGATAGAGAAGTTTGTAGAGCAAAAAATACTTGGCATTTTAGCTTATATGACATGGTTGAAATCGTTGTTAAAGGTTGGTAAAAAATATATAAAATACAGGCAGTGCGCCCCGGCTTCGCCCGTGGTACATGTTTACGTTTTCTCTCCATAAGAACCATCTTCGTACTTCAAGGAATATTATAAAAAAAGAAATAAACGAAATCGGTTCAGCCGTTCTCGAGTTATACGCTTACCAACACATTTTGCGATTCATTTTTATATTTTAAACACATCATCCTATTAAAATGTACTATTTTCACAGATAATATAATAATGGTTAGACTTTTCCAGAATATCATTAATCTGTATGCTTAATTCCATCAAGATGTGATCAGCCATTTTTGCGTGAAAGAGTAACAAACATCCACCCATTTTATCCTCGTGATTCGATAACAGGAAATAATGTAATACATAGGTAATACTTAGAACATAAAGGTTGTTTAACACAACCTTAAGTTACATAATCCAAGCTAGCACTTGTTAATCGTTACATAAGTAAATATGTTATTTGACAGAAGGTCGAGTACTTGCTAAGTGAATACGAGGTTGTAGAAAACCAACTTAAGTTGAGCTGTGTAACTTGGTTACTATATAAGCAAGCTTTGCTTTAAAATAGATTTTAAGAGGACTCTGAATTGAAAAAATCATGTTTTACTACTATAGTATGAGTGAACATTTGTGAAGATGTTTGTTATTCTGTCACGCAAAAACGGCTGTGCAGACTAAGATGAAATTTAAAAAAAGGATAAGATGAAATCTGCACTACTCTTCATGCGAGAACAATGCTTGTATAATAGCAATAAAGTGCTAGTATCTACCAACTATTATAAAGTAAATTTTGTGACGATGTTTCTTACACTTTCAGGCAAAAACTACTTAACCGATCTTAATCAAACTTGATACAGATAGATAGCTCAGTTTTAAATACTCTATACTCTACCTACTCTGTTTTTATTTTTTACACAGATACCACAAGTAAAACCTGGCGCTGAAGCCAATAAAGTAATAAAAAAAACTGATAAAAAGAGTACAGATGAATGACTAAGGGGTCTTATTAAAATGGTCGTTCGTGAGATTTTTAAGGCCTGCTGACATTATAGAAGTCTTCCTTGTAGGTGTTGGTTAAACTCGTTATACATTAATGTGAAAGGAATATTTTGCAAACGGATTTTAATACGCCCGCGAATTTGTGTTGAAAAATAGGATTTGTTATTTGGTTGTTACAAAAAAAATGTATGTTTTTTAATTATTTTTTTCATACATATCCATGTTAAATTCCGATATTATGTTAGTAAAATAAATTTATTTATTATTATATTTAAAGTAAATAAATTTATGTTAGCATACGTACTATTTTTTTATAATACTCTGTGCTCATTTCTCTATACCTACTGTGAATACTCTGTGCTATATTCACATATCTACCTACTCATTTATCTATGAAATAACAATCGTAATAAAAAAAGAGTGTGTGCCGAGTACACGTGTCAGAAGTGAAACTTCTTTGTCAAGATTCTAAGACATCAAAATCGTCGCCTTACTTCATGACGTGACGCTATTGCCATGACGCGACCTTGAAATTTTACTCTCAACGTGCCTAAAGAAGTTTCACTTCAAAAAACATGACAAATATCCTTAAACGTATTATGTAAGTTAAAATATCTGTACCATAATCTGTACAAATAACTTGCCATAGATTATAGATATCAGAATTTAGGTTACGACACCGATTTGCTGTCTCTTTTATACATATGGTGTTAGAGTGAGATAAAACACTTTATTCATGGTAACTATTGCTAAGAATGTACCTATTAGTATTTATTTTGTGGTATCCTTACTATGTAGAGAAATAACTTTGTAACAAGTAAAAACTAATTATTATTTATTATTATCACGTATCATGCTCTGAGTTAAAAATATTATGTTGTGTACTTGAATATGTAATTAAATAAGAATAACGACGTAACTTTTTTAAATAGATTAGAATGCATCATTAAATTCTTTATTTTTAGTTCAAATTCTTTATTTTTGTACACTTAGCTAGTATTTAACATTTTTACATAAATATTTCAAACTAGCTGCGCTTCGCGGTTTAACCCGCATGCCTCCGCTGTTGGTCTTAGCGTAATTAGCCTATAGCCTTCATCGATAATCTAACACCGAAAGAATTTTTCAAATTGGACCAGTAGTTCGCTTTCAAACAAACAAACAAACTCTACAGATTGCCATTACAGAACATGTTCAATGCTACATAACCATCCTCACATAGTTGATCATACACATTTAGAAAGAAAAAAAAAGAAAGAAAAAAAGCTTTATTGCCAACAAAAACTTAGACTATCTTAACTTAAAAAGTAAACACATAATATTAGGCAATCGGAACAGACTCAGCCATGCTGTGGGCTAACACCCGAACAGCGCTGATTTTCAGTCTGCCTTGCTATACAACAAACAATTGTCATTCGCAAATCTAGATACTAATATTAAAAAGCTGAAGAGTTTGTTTGTTTGAACGCGCTAATCTCAGGAACTACTGTCCGATTTGAAAATTATTTCGGTGTTAGATTATAGATAGCCCATTTATCGAGGAAGGCTATAAGCCTATAGGCTTTATATCATCACGCTAAGACCAATAGGAGCGGAGCACTGCGAGTAAAACCGCGTAGCACAGCTAGTTATGAATATATTGTCATATTATGTAACAAATATCAACAATTGCCATACGCAAATAAAGTCTATCCTTCATAGATAATATTTAGTTAGGCGTGGACAGATTAGTCACGTTCTAACTTTACCTTTTATTGTTCAAGGTGACATATACTTGTGTAATAAGTAACTACAAATAGTGTAGTAGTGACTAGTGACCCTTGAAAAGAAATCAGAATTACATTATTGTATGAACTTGGTGTAGAAAGATATTAGAAACTAAATTATTGAGGAACAAATGTTATTCAAACTCAAACTCAAACATTTATTTATTCAACTAGAATTTTCAATAGAAAACGCCCCTTGTAGTATAACATAAAACGTTGGATATTTGTGAGATATTTTCCATCTAAAAGACTACATAGGTAATATTATGAATAATAATGAATTGTGTGGTTTTTTAATGAAAGCATATTTTTAAACGAACGCATTCGTCCATTTAAGGGGCTGAGCGGATGCAATGCAGTTTTGGTCTATTATTGCTATTCAAAATTCTTAATTGTTAGCAATATTATCAAAAATGCTCGCATTTATTATTTTTCATACGAATGGACATAAAAATATGTGCACGTTAAAAATGTTTTATGATTTCTATTTTCTACATAAACATGCAATAACTGGAGTCTGGAGAATTGGATGAAATGCTTTTTTTTACTGCTATTATTTTGTGTCTATAAACTATATAAACCATAAAAGGTTTTTTTTAGTGTTGCCCAAATGCAAGAACAAGACGAGACTTAGCCAGTCTTGGTCTTGGTCTTGCGCCAATACACCTGGTCTTGGTCTTGGTCTTGGTCTTGCGCCAATACACCTGGTCTTGGTCTTGGTCTTGCGCTCCCAGTCTTGGTCTTGGTCTTGGTCTTGCAGCAAGAGTCTTGCAAGTCTTGCAATTACCTATTAGTCTATTACTATTTATTAAAGTTTACTTTAAATCTTAGAAAAACGTACATATTAGAATTGGAACATTGTGAGCTTGAATTAACATAGCCATAGTAAAGATACTTGCGTGATCAGTATAATGTATTCATTTTCATTCTAAGCACTCTGAAACTTATTTATTCTTTGGAACACCTGTAGGTACTCTTAAAAAAATTCGAAATTATTTTGCATGAGTATACCTACGCCCTATGGCGGCAATCAAATAGTGTCAAATGTTATGATTTCTGCGTGGCGGCAACGATTGTTTTAGATTTCAAAAGAAGCCGCCGGCGCGTGTATCATAACCATGTACTTCCGAAAAGCGGCAAATTTCTTTGAGAAGTAAGTACAAAACCTTTGATGCCGCATTATCAAAGTGCCGATGGTTAAAACATAACTATGCATGCACTCAGTTTGATTTTAATAGATATTTTTTTATTCGCTATGTTTATGGTATTAGTCGTAATGCGCATAGGTCCAGTTTTTCATATTCTTTGATACAGTTTTTTGCGTCTCATAGAATTCCTAAGCGTACCTACCTATACACCGAACTGTTAACTACTCAGTGAAATAGCGCTAAGTCCTAGCTGCAAGACGCAAGAGTCTTGCAGGCTATGTCTTGTTCTTGCTCAAGTCTTGCACGGTCAGTCTTGGTCTTGGTCTTGCTAAAAATACGCGGTCTTGTTCTTGGTCTTGGTCTTGCAAAAACGCAAGAACAAGACCAAGACTGCAAGACCAAGACTGAATTTGGGCAACACTAGTTTTTTTGTTCTCTATTTCAAAATGCTTTACAAACTTATAAAGTCACCACTAGCTTCCGCCCCCGACTCCGTCCGCGCGGATGTCGGTTTCGCGTGTATGGTTTATTTCTCCATTTTGAACTGGGAAGACGTTTCTCACTAAAAATTCATAAATTATATGCATCGCGCGGCGCGGAACGCCGTCCTTATAATATAGGAGTCGGGGAGGCGTAGCGTCGTGCGGCCCGCGTGTGCCGCAAACGGTTCAAGCCAAATCCGACTTTCGGCGCTACAGGTTACGGCGCTGAATCCACTGCGGGTAATGCAACGTGTGTTCGCGGTTCTACAGAACAACGTCTATGGATAAAACTAAAAAATTAAGATTTTTTTTTCTACGTATTTTTCCAGGATAAAAAGTATCCTTTTTTACGCCCAGGATAGTAAGGTATAATTATACCAAGTTTCATCGAAATCGAACCGTTAGTTTTCACGTGATGTCTTCACATACAGACAGACAGACAGACAAAAAAAAATTTTAATCACATATTTGGGTTTGGTATCGATCCAGTAACACCCCCTGCTATTTATTTTTTCAATATTTTCAATGTACAGAATTGACCCTTCTACAGATTTATTATATTACATATATGTATAGATTAGACTTCTTCTAGAAGCACTTTTGAAACGTCATTACATATTTTTAACATTTACCACCGATTCGGAAAGCAGTATCTACGGAGAAGAACCGGCAAGAAACTCCATAATTGCTCTTTTAAATCATGTCAGTTTTACAATTTAATTTTACAAAATACATATACATATTATAATTCGTATACTATACGCCCTCTATCTCGAAAACAGTTCAAGTTATAAAAAAATATTAAATGGAAAAGTTGTAGAGAATTAAATGTTCTCCAATATTGATAATAAAGGATAATAAATACAAATAGCGTAAAAGCCATAGCTAAAAAATAAATACGTTTTTTGTGAACTTTGACCCCTGATTTTCAAACGATCATTCAGTTATATGTGAATTTTGAGAAGATGTTTAGGATGCCAAAATACAAGGATTTTCGTTGTAATATACTGGGTACCTATCTCAATTTTCCTAGGTCAAACCCTAAATTAACTGGACTATAATAGTGCAGATAAAACAGTAAAAATTTGCAACAAAATTGTACTTACCAACATTGTACCTATTTGATTACAACTTAATACTCACAACCATAATATAATCTTTTGGTCACCGTAATTTTTAATACAGATTAAAAATAAATTTGAATTTAAGTCACTGTTTTTTTTTAAGCAGTTTATAAACTATAAATTACAATAAAAAAAAAATTACATCAACTATTATTAACACAGTGTTAACACACAATTGTGTTATAGGTTTGCGAAAAGAGTTCTCATGTAGGCAACACTGATGGGAAAATTATGAAATTTTACTTCTTGTGTGTTATGTTAGTTTTAGTTTACGTTATGGATCTTGTAGTAGCTGATTCAAAAGTACAGATAATATAATACTAAACATACATAGGAAAACCTATTAATACAAATTTTTGAAGCTTTTTATAAATAAATCTAGTAAAAAGTAGAAGAGTTTGTTTTTGAATGCGCTAATATCAGAAATTACTGGATCGAATTGAAAAATTAATTTGGTTTTGAATATTTTATTTATCGAGGAAGGAGTCTAGTTTGGAAGTTATGAGGGAACAGATGAACATCCATACATACATACAGGTCAAAACCATCACCTTTTGCTTCGCCGTAATCTCGTAAAAAGAGCAGAGAAAAATATACCTAGCAAAAATATTGCTTTTGATAGCAGACGAAGTTGCATGGATCAACTCGTTTAAAATGTATATGTATTAGAGTTTGAGATTTAGTTCATAGATTTCATGACTCTACATCAATATTTTTTTGAGAATTATTGCAAAAATATTTCGTTTTAAAAATTAAATTTTACATAATAATTCCGCGTAGAAATAGCTTTGAAACAACCAGGCACATCGACAATGACCTAGGACCTTAAGATATTATTTAAATAAAATTCAACCCTATTCACTCGATATAGAGTTACATTTTCAATACAGTCTTGATTTCCTTGTTATATTGTATTTTAAAGAATGTAATCTTTAATCTGTGTGAGTTTTTATGTTAGAATTAATGTGTTAATTAATCATAGTTTTTGTAATTTTTTATTGTTTCGTTATATTGTGTTATTTGATTTCGAAGAGGTGTTTTAAGTGCATTTTAAACTCGAGAAGTAGGTATATTATTACTAGCTGATCTGCGCGGTTTCACCCCCGTGGCTCCACTCCTGTTGATCGTAGCGTGATGATTTATAGGCTATATATAGCCTTCCTCGATAAATGGGCTATCTAACACCGAAAGAATTTTTCGAATCAGACCATTAGTTCCTGAGATTAGCGCGTTCAAACAAACAAACAAATAATCAAACTCTTCAGCTTTATAATATCAAGTATAGATTAAAATCTAGCTGGTGCTTGTAGTTTTCAGTCCAAAACTATTACATATTTAAAATTTAATTTTGAGTGCGTAATGTATAACGTTCGTCATATTTTTATGATTGGTGTATGTTTGTTTTTCTATATGCGCTTGAACATATTCATAAAAGCTGGATAGTTTTGGATGAAACATCAGATAGTATTTTGGTAAAGAACAGCTAATGTATAAACATTATTTTCCAAGCGTTACATATTAATATTTTTTTCAATTAAGTAACTTAAAGTTACTTGATACAGATTTTTACAGATAATTTAACTTATTACATTTAACAGCAAACCTCTATTACACAATACACGACAAAAGTTTACACTTTATCGTACCGACTTATCGTATCGCATATGATCAAGTAACGGGACAACCGATTGGGCAACGTGACGTAACTAAAACTTAACGGTGCTAACTTAAACACTTTTGTTTTAAGCTGGTTATAAGCAGTTATACTTAGGCTGGACTAGGTTTTTCAAAGCTTGTTGACTTGTAAGACATAGACTACAGGCCCATGTTGAAAAATTTATGGGTCATTTGAACCACCAGGTGACCTATCTAGAACGATATAATAGCATAAAATAATAAGATTCAGCACTATGACGTCACTTATAAGCTGTCCACCTGAGTGCAGATGAGAATTCGAAAGTACAGGTAGAGATTTTTTCCCCTTGTATCCATGATGTTTGTTCGGCGTTACGGAATAACGGATTAAAAGCAGTATTGAAATAGTATGACAAAGATGCCGTAACGACAGGAAATTTTAATATTTTATTTTTAAGTGTGTTTTTCACAATTTTGTTAAATTGCGACTGGATGAAAGTTTTGTTTGTGGTCGTCTTCGTCGTTGGTAGGGTGAACAAATCCTTAGCGAAATATCATACGCTTATGACAATTAGTATCGCTAGTGGATTCTATTCCTTTGCGTTTTGACGTTTGTCTCAGCGCTCAGCTCAATTCAAGTTAAGTCATGTTTATTTCTTACGATATATCATGTTTTTCTATTTAACTAAAGATGTATTTACCTAAGTTTTACTTGATTAGAATTTAGAATATACTTATTTATTTATTTATTTTTACATACATAGATTCCTTACAGCTAACGATTTTTTCCTAGATACTAACGATTTCTTTGCGTAAATGTAAATTGATTAGAACATAGCTAGAATTCCATATCCTAAATCCGGTAAGACCTAGATTTTAGACATTCCTATTGCATTTAGAAATTAAAGTCGTTTAAACGGATTTTAAACGCGATTAATTCATATTATTATTGACCCGACGCAGACGTTACGAACACTAAAATCCGTAAAAAAGTCTTTAAAATTTGATCCAAACGAAAATGCTATTTCTATTGCTTTTAAGCTCATCTATATATTGAGGTAATCAACCTGATCATCATCATCAGCCCATATACGTTCCCACTGCTGGGACACGGGCCTCCTATGAGGGTACAGGCCATAATCCATCACACTGGCCAAGTGCGGGCAGATGTCACATGCCTTTGAATTTTTAAGCTATTGCATAGCTTCTATCGCGGGCCTTGAGCGCGGGGACCGAATCCAGAAATTTAGTAACGAAAAACCTCACGCTCCCCACTCCGACGGGCGCGGAGGTGTGGCTTGAAGGCATAGCATGCAATAGCTTTACCAGTGGGTCGACACTTTAGAACATCGTTTTGGTTAGCCTTACATTATCAAGCAATTTTAAACTTTATTCGATTGAAATAGAGTTCATATTATTTTGTACTTTTCCAAGAACTAATCGTGAATATAGTAAGCCACCATTTAGAAAAAATAAAAACATATTTCTAATGTTGGCATCTCCGATTTAATAATATATAAGTTATAAAATTAATTAAGTTTTAATTATTTATTATTATTTCTTCTTTTTTTTAACCTTATTTTTGTACATTTTAGTTTTAACTTGATAAATAAATAAATTATTTCTTTCTTTCTTCGATTTCTTGTCAATGGTCATAGACAACTTGATGTTGATTTGTTGTATGAAATTTGAATTCAAAATGGCGTTTATTATTTGTTTTCGGATAGAGCAAGAGGATAGTTTACAAAATTTGTTCGTCGTTTAACGTAGATTTTGTTTGTTACTCGGCTAATATCTGTACATTGAATTATCCCTAATACATTTAACTGAGCCTGCTCTTCCAATTTGTTGTTATTTCTGCCAAAAGTGAAAAAAGTGTTATGTGTAAATGATTGTGATTGCGAATCAATATTTGCAATATATAACCCAATGACTGTTCTTAAGGAGGATATAATATAATAATTACATAACAATTTATGAGAAAATTTCTCTAATACATGTTCTGCCTGAAGAATCAATTGGAGAGGAGATTTTATTATGTGCAAAGAAAACATTCGGCTCTTCTTGTACAATTCCAATATGGCGAACCGAACGGCAACCATGCATAATTTATAATATTGGAATCGAAATTTAGAACGAGATAATCCAACAGAAATTCCGCTAAATATTTCAAGGAAAAGAATAAAATGTGAATCTAGTTGTATTCACATTGTTACTATTGAAGGCGAATTAAGTCCTTATTAAGTACATGCCTAATTAAAGATATTCAGAAAAATTCAAATGAAATTATTCATTTTTGCTGTTATTAGTGAGTTTTAATATTATATAAAAATGTTATACATAATAAACTTATTGATCTACATCAGGGGTTCCCAACCTTTTTTTGTCTACTGCCCACTTTAAGAATAAATTATTTTTTAACGCCCCCCTTTTTAACCATACTTAAAAACCGCTAAGTACTTATAACTGATTATTGAAACGCAACTTTATAGTATTCGGACAGAGTATCTTTTATTGAAAATAAAACAAACATAATCAATTCTTATATAAAAACTAATGTGAAGGTTGAATCTGATGCTGTTCAATAAGTTTGTTGATATCAGGTTCCAATTTACTCAAAAACAGCCGCAAGTCGCCACGTTCGGTAACACGCAAACGATTTCTCTTTTTAGTAAGCAGCGTTGCCACAGCACTAAATCCACGTTCACACAAATATGACGATGGGAATGCTATCAAGAATCGTTGATCAATTGACCACAATCCAGGGTACAATTGCGGGATCGGTTTTTGTAGCCAAAATTCTTGATATCCATTTTTGAACTTGATTTTTGTTTCTTCGTTCAATTCTATAAGTTCTTCTTCCAGCTGAGGTGACATTGCTGTGTTGACATTTGAAAACGGATCCAACACCCAGTCTGGTATTTCTAAGTTTAAAATGTCCTGGTATCGTTCGGTGAAGTCAATGTGGAGGTTTTCCAAATGTTGGCAGTAGGCAAATAAGTCGTCGTTACTGCAGAATACTGATAAATTCGGAAAATTGTGAAACTCACGTCTGCCCATATTCTTGTTGTGCAGAAGCAGTTTGGCTGCCAAAGCAGCAACGACATTTTTTGTTTTAATTAAATTTAGTTCATCGCCTTGCAGTTGGAGGTTCATGTCGTTGAACAATTTATACAGGTCTGTCATGTAAGCTATATCATTCTTTGATGTTATGAGCTTGTTGCGCAGTTCTGTATCTTTAGTTTCCAAGAACTCTATCACAGAGTCAAACAGGTTGTAAAATCGAATCAGACAATTGCCTCTTGACAGCCAACGAACTTCAGTATGAAGCAACAAACGGTTGAAATCTTCGTCATTAGTAGCACAAAGCTGATGAAATAATCTATCATTCAAAGAGCTGCTACGGATTTTATTGACTGCTTTGATGACATATTGCAGTGATTGAAATAGTCGTTCACTTAAGTTTCTAGCAACCAAATGTTGTCTATGAATAACGCAATGTATAGCAAGGACATCTGGAATTTTATTCTTTAAGTACGCTATGAAGCCTTTATGGCGCCCGGTCATAGCCGGAGCGCCATCCGTAGCAACTGATATAATATTTTTCAAAGGAATCTCTTTCTCTTCACAAAACTTTTCCAATGCATTGAATATGGTTTCGCCTTTTGTATTTGTCTCCAAATTTCTGGCAAACAATAGTTCTTCACGTATTTTCTCATCTTTAATAAACCTCCCGTAAGATAGCAACAACGCTTCATTAGTTGGTAAAGTGGACTCATCGAGCTGAATTGAGAATTGACTAGTCCTCAGATGATTGCACAATGATTCTTCAATGTTTTCAGCCATTTCATCAATTCGTCTTTGCACAGAATTATTACTCAAAGGAATTTTTCGGATAATATCTGCGGCCGGTTTATGAAGCACAGTAGTTATTACTTCCTTTATTGCTGGCAAAATTAACTCTTCTCCGATGTTGTGTGTTCTCGTTTATCTCATTCGACGCCCAATCGTACTCGACAAGCAAGAACAAGTACCTATTATAGAACCAGCCGATTGATACAGGAATGTACAAATCGGATTATTTAACAAAAACTTGTTAAAACATGATTGCCCGCGGTCTATTATATCGAACCGAGTTTGAGCTATATCTTAATTAATATTAGTTGATGTTCACAAGATGTCGACTCTCGAAGTCGAGAGCTCAGTCGGTGTCTAAGAGTCTTCCTAGCTAGGTAGATGAAATTATAAATCGACCCCAAAGCCCTACACAACGCCCCCTTTTTTTTCTGGGTCTCTTACCGCCCCCCTTTAGGCCTGCAGCGCCCACAAGGGGGCGTTATCGCCCACGTTGGGAAAGACTGATCTACATTGTTGATGTTTTATTTTTCCTTCCTATAAATTTGAATAAGAAACTATGAATAGGGTTGTTACCGAGCATCAATAATTTTATCGATATCGATATGAAGTTTTATCGATACTTGTACTTTTAAAGGGACATCACTAGCAACGTAAATTTTGAATGTTGGTAGCAATGTGGGTCATTTTTGACGTGAACTTCTCTATGTTGGTATATAAGATTCACGGGTAGATAAGGCATGCATATGTGTGCGTGAGCTCGAAATCGAAGTACTGAGTGCCGTCTCTTACCTATATTACTTGCTCTGTGTAGCTTTACCGCGGCAGTCCCCGAGTGCCACACGTCTTTTTTTTGATTCTTCGACATGTCAGTTTCCTCACGATGTTTTCCTTCACCGTTTCAAACAGTGGTGATGTTTAACATCAACCCGATTATTGGAACGAAGTTCCTTATCGCGCGTTGCGAAAGAGGGCTAGACGGAATCACTACATAGTATAAAACAAAGTCGCTTTCTCTGTCCCTATGTCCCTATGTCCCTTTGTACGCTTAAATCTTTGAAACTACGCAACGGATTTTGATGCGGTTTTTTTTAATATATAGAGTGATTCAAGAGGAAGGTTTATATGTATAATAACATCCATTAAATAGTGGAGAAGTACTGTTATTTTTGAGGTTTCTAATGTGATGTCGTAAATAATTCCGCTTACATTGCAAACGCAGGCTGAACCCTACGAGTTTTATCAAAATAATGTACTAAGTATTGTACACATTGAAAAGGTCTACAGAAAAGTCCGTGATGGTATATGTCTATCTCTTATGGAAAACCCACAATAACTTTTTTTTGTCATTTACTTTTTACGACAAATAATGGCTAATTTTCGAAACGATTTTAACCAATACAGCATTAATCCTTAACCAATTAAATACCTTGAATATATTGTTCATTTAATATAGATCTATATGGCCCTTTACACCGTATGATTTAAGTGAATATTTTCGAAGATATTACAGATTTAAAAATTGCGGGACGTAGCGTTTGCGGCGGTACCGGCCGGCCGCCATTGCACCCGTGCGAAGCCGGGGCGGGTCGCTAGTTAAGAGATAAGTATAAGCCGTGCGGCGTGCGCGTGTTTCTCTGACAATCTCTCTCTCTCTCTCATCAGTTAATTTAGTAACTTCGTTCCATCTGAGTGTCCCTTGACACCTCTCGAAAGTTTATTATATTATATTCTGGGAAATATTGGTCATATTACATAACACGAAAGGAGGGAAAATCCAATGATGCAAATGCCGATTGTAGGCGTTTTGATAGCAAGGTAAGCATTCGAATTTCGATTCAACGTATCCTCGTACGCCTTCGAAGTTAAAGTTAAGTACTTATTGACTCAAAGTTCTCGGTAGCTTTGTGATGTTTTTATCGAGTCAATTTTAATATTTTATGTTTTTGATCAAACAGAATCCTCGAAAATATCATCGATTTGGTCTTGAATATTACACGACGAATATTTCTAATAGATATAGAAGATTGGTAATTTTGCTTTATACCAACTCACTTAGAGTCACTGTACAGTGTACACTGCGTTCAACGAAGTGGGCACAGTTAGTAAAAAAACATACAATATAATGCTATAGTAGTAAAGATAAAACACATTCACCGGTGTTAAATGAATATTTCATGTACCTTTACGTAAGTTTTTCTGGCAGACGAGATATATCTTAGAATAGCGTTATGTCCTTTAACGTTGCATTCTGATTATAAATTGCTATATTAGATACTAAATATGGATAGCGGTAAATTTATCTTGTGACTGTTTTATATTACGAAAAGATGTATAGAATATTTAATATCATTAAGAAACGAGTGGATTATAATAAACATAGTCCGTTCTTGCGAGAGAGTTTTGTTATAATGTAACGTTTTATAATTTGAATATTAAGCAGTGGGATACATATAAAAAAAATAATTTCTGATATAAATATCATTATAGTATTCTAATTGCAGTACAGTAACTACTTTAAATGAATATAGAGATAGAGTAGGGGAGACCGGGTACAAAAGTAACGGTGGGTCGAAAGTAACAAATGCTCTCTAGATTTATCCAATGGGCGAACACCGCTTAGCCTCTGTCAGGCGATAGCCGAGAGCGCCCCCCTTAATTGTATTCATTCGCCGCGTGCACCACGCGCTGTTAGGCTGTGTGACAGGACGCTACGTGTTTTCACGAATCAAAAGTAAGATTTTCGACATTTTTTTATTAAACGTTTACGTAGTCTTAAAAGGATGATAGAAATCTGAATGTTTGCATATCTATTCTTGATTAGAGTAATTGTACATTGCTCATAATCATTTTTATGTAGCACGTTCCGTTTTAAAGTTTTGTTGCACGTCTTGGCAAAAATATAGACGGGTACAAAAGTAACATAGCCCTATGGGTACAAAAGTAACATGTTCTTTTTGTCCCATTATGATTATGTATATTTTTATGTACATCTTTACTTCAACAGAATGCCGCGACAACGCATTAGAACTACTGATCGAGGTATTACCGACACGGCTGAAGAGCATTTTGAAAGATGGTGCAACAATTAGAGGCCTTGCAAAAATATAATATTTGCCATGTAACATTATATAGATTTATAAAAAAAATAAAAGCCTGTAATACTAGTGTAGCTACCTTGCGTCGATCGAGATTTACTAATAACAAGTAAAGTAATCTACGCGACTATTTAATCGAGTGCTCTGCAGTTTATTTTCAGTTATCTCCATCAACGAGCATAATGTGAATAATTTTTTTGATTACCTTGCTGAGGTATTGGGAAAGGTACCAATTTGAGTCAAAAGATATTTGGAATATGGACGACACAGGGGTGACCACTGTCCAAAAACCTAGCAAAATTGTAGATTAAAAAGGGATTAAACAAGTAGGTGCCATAACCTTAGCAGAGCCTGGAAAATTAGTAACTGTTGCTGTTGCCATTAATGCTCTAGGAGAACACATTCCGCTTTTTTCGTATTGCCGAGGGTCCTGTTGGTTGTGCTGGAGCTGGGAATGCTAGTGGATGGATGCAGGATGCAGAATTTTTAATTATAAAAGAATGATTCCCTTAATTAATCTCATAACTTGAACTTCGAATATTTTTTATCGATTGTTTTGTATTATATTTGTAAGTATTATATTTAAAATACAAAAGTTGATATGTGTTATTAATACAAAGTCTTTAAACAAATAATTTGTTGATTTACCATCATAATATTGTATTAATTCCCACCCCTTTGTCTTGTTACTTTCGACCCACGACGTGTTACTTTCGACCTGCTTACGGGGTCGAAAGTCACAACTGACGATTTTTTTTTAAATTTACTTTATTAATATAAAACACTACATAATATAATAAATTGAGTTGCTAGTGTAAAGAATATAAACTAAATTTATATATGGTTATATTAATTTAATGATAACAGTAACACCCAGTCAGAAATCAAGGTACAAGTACAAAGTGTTACTTTTGTACCCGGTCTCCCCTACAGAGAATAACGCGCGGCACAGCAAGTCACGATGCAAAACAACATAGCTATAAAAAAACTAAAAAAACATGCTTTAATAAAATTATTGTATTGCCATTTTGTCACCACTAGACTTCCACTAGATAAGTCTGCAAAGTTTGAATTAAATCTGTCCATTTAAAGTTTCAAAATCAAGCCTAAAGGATTAAGTAGTACAGAGTTCACACTATGAACTCAATTCGAACAAATAGATGCTATTTTTATGTTTTTATGGTCATACAAACATACAGGTGCAGTTAATATCATGTTAAAAACACAATACGTCCTTTAAAATATAAAACAGATGTTCGCAATGATTAAGATTCATTCTTACATAAGCATTTCATTGACACACTTAAACTTAAAGTCAAGTTGATTCAAGTATAAGTTATTACTTATTTCCATATATGTATACGGTTTCATAAATACCTAATGAAAGGATGGTATTTTATGAATGAAATCGCAAAGGGGTCGATGAAAAATTTTTTTTATTCAATTTTTGAAGTGAACTTCTGCGCATTGAGAGTAAAACTTAAAGGTCATCATGGCAATACCGTCACGTCATCGAGTAAGGCGACCATTTTTGTATCTTTGAATCTTGCCAAAGAAGTTTCACTTCTGACACGCACGCTCTTTTTATTATACACTGGCTACACCAGCCCCCAGCAGACGTTGTTTTTTCCTATTGACCATTTTTCGTATTTTCTCTCTATTAAAAAGTCCGACTTGGTCGAGCCGTTCTCGAGTTTTACGCACATCTGGCGATTCATTACAAACATATGCCCGATTACAAATCTAATGAATAGTAAATAGCTGTTATTATAACACTACTCACAGTCAAACATCAATTTTATCATTGCTATAGGTATCTAGTTTTAAGGCACCAAATTAATATGGATATTATATACCTACATTCGCTAAATCTAGACCAAGACATTCTAGATTTTGTATACTAGTTAGTACTAGATACTATCATCATCACAGCTTTAGTTCAGACCTTATTAATAAGGACATAAGATTGATATTAATTACGTTACACATTGATATCATTTAAAGTAATCAACAGAATTATTTATATAAAATAATAATAATATACCTAATACTACCTAAACAATTGCTAAAAAAGTAACGCATGTTGTAATACAGTAGTAGGTACGTAATATGTATATATGTATGTTGCAAATAATAGTAACTATAGTATATTTCATAGTTAACTAGTTAAATAAGCCGTTCAATTAAAGACCTAGTCTCTTTATTAAAAACTCAAGTTACGATTTACTTTAATCCGTCGTAAAAATTTCCAATTTAAGGAAGATTAGAAAAATGATTTTAACAATAGTTAGGGAAATTTCGATTGACAGAAAAATTACGATAAGTCAGGAAAAATTTCTATAAGTCAGGAAAATTTCCATGTCGGGAAAATTTCTATAAGCTGGAAAATTTCCATGAGAAAGGAAAATTTCTATACGCCAGGAAAATTTCTATAAACAAGGAAAATTTCTATATTTCAGGAAAATTTATATAGATAAGGAAAATTTGTATAAGTCAGGAAAATGTTTATAAGCTAGGAAAATTTCTATACGTCAGGAAAATTTCTATAAGTCTGGAAAATTTCTATAAGCCAGGAAAATTTCTACACGTCAGGAAAATTTGTATAAGCCAGGAAAATTTCTATACGCCAGGAAAATTTCTATGCATCGGGAAAATTTCTATACGTCAGGAAAATTTCTATGCGTCGGGAAAATTTCTATAAGCCAAGAAAATGATTATAAGCCACGAAAATTTCTATACGCCAGGAAAATTTCCATAAGTCCGGAAAAGTTGTATACGCCAGGAAAATTTCTATACGTCGGGAAAATTTCTTTAAGCTAGCAAAGCCAGGAAAATTTCTATACGTCAGGAAAATTTCTATGCGTCGGGAAAATTTCTATATGCCAGCAAAATTTCTATAAGCCAGGAAAATTTCTATACGTCAGGAAAATTTGTATAAGTCAGGAAAAATTATATACGCCAGGAAAATTTCTTTACGTCTGGAAAAATTCTATAAGCCCGGAAAATTTCTATACGTGAGGAAAATTTCTCTTTGCCGCAAAAATTTCTATAAGTCAGGAAAAATCCATGTCGGGAAAATTTCGATAAGACAGGACAATTTCTATATGTCAGGAAAATTTCTATAAGTCAGGAAAATTTCGATAAGTCAATAAAAATAATATTATAGATAAATTATGATAAAATACGTATTTAAGGCGATAGAAACGATTCAACTAGAAATTTATATTTAAACATGGTATGCATAATAAATAAACTTATATTTCGTGTTTCTCAGAAATAATTCAGAAGAGAACTTAATACAACGGTTCCGTGAGATGGGAGAGGATACGGAAGATTGCAGCTCTAAACCGTTGTTAGGCGATTGTGAAGGTAATATTATTATTTATTTAGGGCCGATTTTTCAATGCTTGGATAAAACTTATCCGTCCAATAAAGTATTACACGATAATATTAAAATGTCACGTAAACTGTCAAATACGGGCAATTAGAATACGTTTTTAAAATGGTAGTTTTATACATTATTCGACGAATAAGTTTTAACCAAAGATTGAAAAATCAGCCCTAAATTAAGTATTTAATTTGATAGATAAATTAAAAAATTTAATCAGAGAGATAATGTAAAAAGCAGTTTTAATCCTACTAATATTATAAATGCGAAAGTTTGTGAGGATGTGTGTGTGTGTGTGTTTGTTACTCTTTCACGCAAATACTACTGAACCGATTACAATGAAATTTAGCACACATATAGAAGGTAACTTGGATTAACACAAAGGGTAGGTTTTATCCCGGAAATCCCACGGGAACGGGAACTATGCGGGTTTTCCTTTGAAAACGCGGGCGAAGCCGCGGGCGGAAATCTAGCGCTCCGAAAATGGCTATTTTTTCATAGTAAATCTTTTGTTTCACGCGCAGGACTGTGGCGAAATTTCTCTTTCACTCTTATTGGATTTCGTATGTAGGCAATGTACTGAATGTTGTTTCATAGGAGCGCAATCGAGAGCGCTCCGTAAGCTCCTTTTCGCGCGTTATTTATTAAATGAACAAGTGTATGTAATGTATTTTATTTGTAATGTGTAAAGGTACTTATTTTATTGATATTAGTATTGGAGTTTTTTACGATAGATTTTAAATAATGAGCAGGTATAACTTTATTATAATTATTTATGGGAGTTCACTGCACCAGCGCTCCTGAGGACGAGCCGCCTCTGGTATCTACTACATTTATTATTTAGTCAAAACAATTACCAGACAATAAAATAACAACGTCGCACAATACCCAGTCATTCTGTATAATTAATGCAAATTATATTTTCGTATGTATGTCTATTAGAACCCGGAAACTGTTAAGCTCCGCGAAGCGTGATACAAGTAATGCTTGAAAGAATCTAATGATAGTGGATAATAGTTTTAATGTTGATGGTAATTTTGTATGTATGTCTTTACAGAATTGTACAATTCCGCCTTTTATCTAATAAAAAAATTGAGATTGTGTATTAAAATTGTGATTTTTACGTGTGTTTTAGAAGTCTTCAATTTGGAGTTTAAAAATGAATATACTTTGAGATTGTGTGCATAGTTAATTCGTCAGAAAGGTAAGAAAAATATAGGTACGAACGCAAAAATAGAATAAAGAAGAAAATATAGAGCGTTTTTTCCTTCAATCTCAAGAAAACTTACAATAGAAGTTTACAATTTTTCATAATTACATCCTACTAATATTATAAATGCGAAAGTTTGTGAGGATGTGTGTGTGTGTGTTTGTGTTTGTTACTCTTTCACGCAAATACTACTGAACCGATTACAATGAAATTTAGCACACATATAGAGGGTAACTTGGATTAACACATAGGATAGGTTTTATCCCGGAAATCCCACGGGAACGGGAACTATGTGGGTTTTCCTTTGAAAACGCGGGCGAAGCCGCGGGCGGAAATCTAGTATAATATAATATTCAATAATAACTTGCCGTCTTAACTAGAATTCTAGCCCAGTTTAAGCCCACCTTTTTAAGTCAGTCTCAACACTTTACATCCTACATAAAAACTTTGCACAAATATCAGACTTTTGTAACACACCAAATAAAGATCAGATCAAATAAACAAACAATGTAGGGTTGTTACATAATATGAGAAAGTTATTTATCAGCTTACGCCACCGTTCACCTAGTGTTGAGACTTGAGAGTAAGACCTAAATAAGCTTCTATTAGTCACCTGTCTTGGTTCAATGTTTAACAAATTGTAATAATACTAGCTTTATCTAAAACCTAATAAATTATATACCTTCCTCAGGAACCACTCTATCGTGACTCTATCTATTAAAAAAAACACATCATAATCAATTGCATGGTTTTAAAGATTTAAGTAGGTATACATAGGTATATGGGCACAAAGAAAGCGACTTTATTTTGTACTATGTAGTGATATCTGGGATTTTTCTTATTTTAAACGCTTCACAGAATAATACAAGTAATAATATTTAATATAATTTAAAAACCATCCATTGTATTATCACCGAACCTTGTCAAATGTACAAAGTTTGAATTAAATTTGTCCGTTTGAAGTGGGTCAAAATTCTATTATTATATATTTAATGTAATAGACTACAGGCCCATGTTGAAAAAATTATGGGTCATTTG
>CAJQZM010011874.1:0-14186 GCA_907164665.1 Colias nastes | reverse complement strand
ACCGCAGACCGTGTTTTGATCAAAATTACCGTGCATCTACGGTAATTACCGTGTATCTGGTAACACTGGCCTAGTAAGTCGATGCGTCACCGACCCACGACCGGGCAATGTGAACGACAGTCGACAGAATTCCACTCGACAAAAGGCGTTGTGTCCGCAAACGATGCATAAATAATTAGACAATAAGCAAGCAGGGCAAGAAATCAGTAATTTGTGTCGCGGCAAGATAGGCGGAGCGGCGAGGGAGACGGGTGCAGGCGCGCGCCGCAGCGCGGAGATGTGGCAACGCGTCAGGTGGAAATGGCGCCGGGCTGCTCTCCGCCGAGGACGACCGACCGCCTCCACCCGCCACCCGCCGCCCCCGCCCCGCCGGCCTCCTCGACACACACCCGCCGCTAATCCTCAACCGAATACAATCTGATAAAATTCGCGCCAGCTATGAACGTTACGCAAAGCGACTCCATACTACAAAACGACGATAATGAATGACCGGACCGTTTCTTTTATACATACACAAACATTCCCACCACCTACATATGATAAAATAAGTCGCAGTATAGAACCGAACGCTGCTGTAAGAATGTAAGTGTAAGAAAGTTATTTCCTCGACCTGGCGAAACTAGTCTTGCGAACACATTACGGTCCGTGTTACGGCCAGGCAAAGTCAAAATGACCTCTATGAGCTTGGAGCTTCTTATGTCCTCGCTCGCCGTTTGCGATGATATTTTATGGGTTAGCAACACGGCATGATTCTACAGCCCAGAGTACGATGCCAGAATGACTAACAGTCGAACGTCATTAGTCAACTAAGCATGGATTCTTCCATACAAAGTTTTAAATACATTTGATCGATTTCATTACCGTATTGCATTAAGGTGATTTTTGAGTAACAACATCAGTCAACGATAATTGGACCGTTTGCACGTCGTGGATATTATTGATGACTTCAAATTTTATGAATATGTGTCACATTAACCGTAGCACGTAACAATAGCAATACGATAAATATAATGATTTCGAAAGAAAAGTACCTACGACTTCTTTCATCAATGTAAAAGTGACTTACCAAGGCAAAGAAGTTTGTGTGGCAATCCTCGAGACTAGCACCGTTTGTTTGGTGATTTTGATGCGTCATGGTAGTCCAGGGCACTTCATTTTCATATCACAACACTAATAACAGGTTCAAACTTAAAGAAACCACTCAAAATCTTAAAATCATCACCGACATTTAGTGAAGTTTTCACCTTTCAATGGCGACTGGAAAATGGCGGATGGGAAACAACAACCCAAGCCGACACTAGCGCTCGTAACGGCAGAATACCACAGATTAGGTATTAGCAGAATACATAACTATGCTATGCCACTAACTATGCTCGTCCAGAAACATTCTTACGTTCCGTTATACAATCGTACTACCAAAATATGAAAAAAAAAACTACATTTTGATGAATATGTTTTAAATATATCATAAAAATGATTGAAAATTATTTTATAATATAAAAAGCAATGCTCAAATGTAACCCAATGACGCAATAATAAAAAATATTTTGAATTTAGTCTCTAAATATATGTATGAATGCGTGTTAAGGAAACTTGTCATTACACCATCATTACACAATTGTAAATGTCAAATCTGAGTTATGTTTATGGAATTTTAATTTGCAGGTTAGGTATAAAAATAAATTGACCTAGGAATATTCAATACATAAATTTCCTCTTAATTTGTGAACTAAATATTCCAATATGTTCAGGAACTTTTTACTACCAGTCACTCGTGCAAGGTTTCAGGTTTGGATTTTTACCTTTTACTATTTGAATAAAAACACCTTTACAAAAATGTTGACCTATTAATTGATATTTCAACCGTATATTTCAGGTAATTTGTGTTAGAAATAAACAGAAGAAAGTGCCTAAAGTTGATAAAAAATTGCAAGCTGCAGCAGAATCCTTGGCTTCAAGAGGGTAACAATACTCATACCTATTTTTTCTTTAATTTCGTTCAAACGTTTTCAATTTTTGCTTCAACATTTATTTACAATTGTTTCTTCTAGATTTCTTCGGCCAAACAAACCTTGGGATCCACCAACCAACATTCAGGAGACAGTACTTAAAATTTGTACTAGCAGTGGGCTTAAAGATGATTCTGAGTTTGAATCTTTGGAAGTAAAATTTAACATACTAAAGGCATGTTATGAAGAGACTGGACATAGTGTACCAAATTCCTTGCTTCACACAATTGAAACAGTTGGTATGTATATTGAATAAATGGGCTAATTTAGATAAAGAAAAACATATAAATATATTTAGGAATACTTTTCTTAAACTAAGTATCTCAAATCTCTTTATTTTGCTTCTATTGTAACATTTTATCATGTTGAACCCTTTTTTAAATTCTAGAAAGCCTTATCCAGCAACTTATTAGATTATACTGAAATTCATTTAAATATCACAGAATAACTACTAAACAGAAACTTTCAGCCAATTTCTTGTGTCTGCCTTTACTTTTTTTTAAATGTACAATATGGGAGCGCTTAGCCACAATCTCGCCTGATGGTAAGCTGACATGTGGCCTAAGATGGAGCCTGCATCCCTAGAGTACCTGTACTTTTAATATATTATTTAAAATTTTAATGTTCTTTATTACTTACTATAAAGTTTCCTTAAATCTACTCTAATGATGATTTCAGATGACCTATTGGACTTCTATGAAACCTCTGTTGATGTGTGCACTCCATTTGATGCTCTTAAGAAAATGGAACTACCTAAAAATCTTCATGTGCAAGGAGACTATGTTCGATTCCATCCTGGTATGTTTAAAATTTATAGTTTCTTATAAATTTATTAAGAATAGAAAAATTCAATCACAAATTCACAAGGTGGGACGTTTAATTTATAGTTTATTTTCTACATTATATATTAATAACAATTAAACATTGATAAATTGAGATAGGAATTACAGAAGCATTTTTAATGTTATGGAAGCCATGTCTTTTGACTTGTGTAGCTGTAAACTTATTTCTGTAATGGATTATTTTCTACTCTTCTATTGTTCACAAGGTAGAAAAGCATTAAAATTAAACTGTATATGTTTAGTTAAGACTGCTATCACTCATGACTAAATTTGATAATTTTTTTTTTTTTTTTTTTTTTTTATTATTATTGACATCTGCGATCAGTCAACGGACTATGAGCAGATATTTGGACAGAATAATTTGGCGATTTGAGAACTAGATCCAGTGCCCTAATTCCCCTTTCTAATGTAGTTCAACATCAACATTAGCTCTTTTCAGACGTTTCCTGGGTTTTAGTTTAAGCAATTGCTGGGAGAGGGGATTTGGATGCATTACAAGTCTTTGCTTATGCTTCTTGAGGTATTTAGTAGCTTCTTCCTTAATTGTAGGCATTTCTAAGTACTCATGAATTTCAGAGTTGCGAGTGAACCATGGAGCTGCTGTGAGCACTCTTAAGATTTTGTTTTGCACCCTTTGCATGCACATTAGGTTGGATTCGCTAGCGGAGGCCCAGAGTTGAATACCATATGTCCAAATAGGTTTTATTACTGCGCAGTACACTCTAAGTTTATTGCTTAGAGAAAGTGTGGATTGTCTACCCAAGAGCCAAAGTAAGTTTTTGAAGCGGAAGTTAACTTCTGTCTTCTTCTTCTTTATATGATCTTTCCAGGTGAGCCTACGATCCAAGTAGAAGCCGAGGTACTTCACGCAATTAGACTGAGGTAGAGTTTCTTGGCCCAAATGGACAGGCGGGCAGAGACCATGTCTAAGTGCAAATGTGATGTGATGTGATTTAGGCGCACTTGCTCTTATGCGCCACTTATCTAGCCATTCTTGGGTTTTATTTAGCTGATTTTGAAGAATATAGCTAGCTTTCTCTCGATCTGGATTGCATACTAGAAATGCGGCGTCATCGGCAAATGTTGCTATAGATACCCCTGGGTGTTGGGGAAGGTCGCTAGTGAAAATATTATATAAGACCGGGCCTAGTACAGATCCTTGAGGGACACCAGCTAAGCAAGCGAAGAGAGATGATCTGGCATCATGAACCTTTACCTGGAACATCCTTTCGCTGAGGTAAGATTCAAGAAGTAAGTAATAGGAGTGAGGTAAAAACAGTTTGATCTTGCAAAGTAGACCCCTGTGCCACACTCGATCAAAAGCTTGCTGGACATCGAGGAAGGCGGCCGAGCAGTATTCCTTATTTTCAAGACATTCCCTAATAATTTGGTAAACGCGATGAACCTGTTCTACCGTGGAGTGCTGGTCTCGGAATCCGTATTGATGGTCTGGAATCAACTGAACTTGCTGTAGTTCTGTTTTCAATCTATGCAGGACTACTCTTTCCCATAGCTTGGATAAGATCGGAGTAAGGCTGATAGGACGATAAGATTGTGCTTCATTAGCTGGTTTCCCAGGTTTGGGAACCATTACAATTTGCGATATTTTCCAAAGAGCAGGAACGTACGATATTTTAAGAGAGCTATTTATGAGAATAGTGAGGAAGACGATTGCTTTTCGTGGGAGTTCTTTTAGGATCTTAGCGTTAATCAAATCGAAGCCTGGAGCTTTTTTGGAGTCCATTATAGAGATAAGTCTGGATAGCTCACGTGGCGTTGTTAGGCGCAGGGGTGGACAAAGTTGAACATCTTGCTTAAGGATGGTGTCTATTTCGGAATCCTCGGGTGTATTAGGTTCATTTGGTTTAAAGATGTTAGCTAGGTGGCTTGCGAAGACATCAGCTTTCTCTTGATCAGTGCGCGCCCATGAGTCGTTTGATCTAATGGGTGGAGAACAATTCTGTGGTTGTGGAATATTTTTAGTTGCTTTCCAGAGCGAGTGGACTCCATAAGCTTCAGGAGACATCCTTTCGAGATTGCTTTTTAGAGAATTATCTCTGGCTTCTTTGAGAAGATTTTTAAGGTCCTTAATAGCACGATTTAAGCGACTTTTATCTGTTCTATTTCTAGATATCTGCCAGACTCTCCGAAGTCGTCTCTTCTCAGCAATTTTTTCACGAATTTCAATAGGAATAGGAGTATTATATGCTTTGTGTTTAAGTTCAGGAGTACTTATCCATGCAGCCACTTGAATGAGGTTTGTAATATAAAGACAAGCATTATCTACTTCATCTGCCGACTTCATTTGAAGTTTTAGTGTGATATTTTCTTCAAGGTATTGTCTGAAGTTCACCCAATTTGTTTTATGATTGTAAAGCGTGTCGTTATTTGGAATGCGATTTATAAAACCTATACTAAGTCGTAATATAATTGGAGTGTGGTCTGAAGATCCGTCAAGACTGGATTCGATTTGAGTGTATTTTGGACAGATATTTTTTATGATGAAGAAGTCGAGAAGATCCGGAATTTTGTTATTGTCCGTGGGCCAGTACGTGGGTTCTCCTGTTGACAATGTTGTTAGATGATTAATGTCCACAGATTTCTTAAGTTCGCGTCCCCTGGTTAACGTAAGCCGAGAGCCCCAATGTGTGTGTTTCGCGTTCCAGTCTCCTCCTGATATAAACCTTTTACCAAGAGTGCGAAAATACGAGGTGAACATATCATCACTAATTCTATGTTTAGGCGGACAGTAGACAGCAGAGATATTAATAGCACCGAGACGGTCTTCTACTCTTACAGTTGTAGCCTGCAGGTGTTTTGCAGGAAAAGGTTCCAATAGACAATGTTTTACACTATTTTTTACGACAACTGCAGAACCACCATGTGCAACGCCATCGGGATGAGAAGTAAAATAAACACAAAAACCAGGTAGGTATGCATATTTGACTTCTTTCTGTTGTATGTGACTCAGAGATAAGACAGACGTCAATCCTGTTTTCTTTAAGAAATATTTCTAGTTCATTTGTGTTGGGAGTAATGCCGTTGATGTTCCAGGCAGCTATAGTAAGAGAAGTCATTTTGTAATTTTTGAAATGAGGGTAGAGATAAGACTCACCAAGGAGCCTATTTGTTGAATGAGAATATCTAGCTTTTCACTTTGTTTTATTAGGATATGTTCTAACTTGTTGTTTTGTTCCTGGGTGTCCTGCCTTAGCTCTTGATTACTATTATATCTTTCTCCAGAAACAACTGAGGCATAAGTTCTCTGATGCATTTCGTTTGGGGTTGGCACATTATTGGGGCTAGCAGTGGGCGGAGCTGTAATATTGTTATGGTTGGTCCTTGTAGTGCGAGGTTTATTACGGCGTGCTAAAATCTCTTTATATACTTCACATCCTTTGTAGTTGGCCGGGTGATTACAAGAACATAAAGCGCACTTAGCCGGTGTTGATCTGTCTTTCTTCATACATTCTGAGGTTTTGTGTCCTTCACCACATTTGACGCATCTGTACGGACGCATACAATTGTTTTTGGAGTGTCCATATTGTTGGCATCTCTGGCATTGCACAATGGAATTAGATTTACGTGGATCTTCTATCTTAACTTTTTGGTTGTAGATATATTGAATATTCTTGATTTCGCGATTATTTATACTTTGTTCAACACACACAAAGAAAGTAGACGTTGGTAATTTCTCTGGACCATAGCGAGCATTAATAATTTCACCTACAATTTTGTTGTTGGAACCTTCAACTGCTTCTCGAATAGCTTCGTGCGGTGTGCTGTGGTGAAGATTTTTGATGATAAAACGGTAACATTTGGAATCTTTAGGTGTGAATGTATGGCCGATTAAACCGTTTTCTCGTATAACCGAAATAACTTTCTTGTAGCTTTCTATAGTATTCATCATTACTCTAATGATGTTTTTGTTTACTATTCTGTAGTTAAACTCAGATCGACTTACAGCTGTACTTATAAGTTTTGTGAGCTCATTAAGATCCTCAATGCCATAGAGAATTATGGGGGGAGGCTTGCTCTCTGGTATTGGCGCATTATTCTCATCTTCAGTGAGATCGATGGGTAGGTTAGAAAACCTATTTCCAACTTGAGTTGAAGGTCCGGGTGGTGATAGCTCAGAAACTTTTCGTTTTTTGCTCCAAGGGACGCGTTGCCAAGCCGGTGGCTGCTTTTCAGAGGTAAGCATTTCAGAATCTGGACCAGGCATTTCTGCGGTGTTTGAATGTAGCTCTGAACTTAGTAAGGTAGACGATGTTCCTGCGCATTCTTTTGATACCGAATCCGTAAGTGAAATAGATCTCTGTCTATTAAAAAGAGATGGGTGAAATACTTGTTGAGCTAGGGTTTTCTTATTATTGGTAATATTATTCCCTCGCACTGGTTTCTTAGGTGATATTGTACTTTGAGTTGAATTCTTATCTTGTTGACCAGGAGCTTGATTTTTAGCTCCAGTAAAATTACTACTATTTTTTCCATTCATGGCAAATTTAAATTTATTATATGGCAACACTAATGATTGATTTTCCAAACGTCAAATGACATTATGACATTATGGATCAAATAATTATCAAAAATTATGAGGGTAGTGGAAAAATTTCGAAAAAACGGAATGTCACGATTTTGATTTTAATCACAGTTTTTCTGGATAAACACTGAACACTATGCACTACTAATAATGTCACAGGATTATCACTGGTAAGAGTCACTTTTAATAATGTTCACACATAAAATAACAAAGTTTAAACACATATAACTAAATAAATCTCCAACAGCACAATTGCGCGTGTTGACAGTTGACAGTGATAAATAAAATTTATTATTAACATAATATATATTATTAACAATAAGTATATTATGTGAACTTGTATGGAGTTGAAAATTTGTAACTCATATCAACAAAAAGTTGACTTAAAAAAACATTTACATTAATGTGTATTTTTTTTAATTTTCAGACAAAGATACACTAATGAATGGTCAGTCAGCATTCCCTCAGAGCTCAACGATTGTTTCTGGTTTGAAAACGCGCAAGAAGTATGAAGGCTACAACGCAAAGAGATCTTGGCCTTAAATTATGTTGTATTATACAATTTTATAAGATAGTGTTATAGAATAATTGTAATTAAAATTTAAAATGTTAGAGCTTTTTTTGTTGTTTTCTTCTACAATATGCTCAATTATTTAATAAACTTATTTATATAATTAAAATCTTATCCAAATGTATTTATGTATGTATATATAGAGAGCAATGTTATTAAAATTTATATAGGATCTAAAATTACGATTAGTATACATATTTTGTGAAAAATATAAAAGAACCCTCTACCAGTATATATTTGAGTAATCTGTATTTCTCCTAAATCGAATACAATTCCGATCAGCATTATACGAAGAGTAACAAATAAAATAATATAGTTTGGTTTAAATAAATTTATTTATCTCATAAACAAGTACAATACAATAACAGCTATGATCTTTTAAACATATGAGAAATAAAAAAAATTGAAGTTAGTAACATGCATCAGCTTTCGATATTAGTTAAGTAAATCTTATTAGTTCAAGCAGTAGTTAATAAGACGTATAGGCGAACCCAAAAGGGTATATCCACGAGATATCAACATATTTTATTCCCCATGGGGTTTACTTACAAATGAGAACTTCAAGAACATATTGTGTCCAGGGGATGTTAATTATTATTCTTATTATGTATTTTATGCTTGGTTATTTTATTTTATTTGTAGGCTGTACTTAATTATATGCTCAGAACACACGGGTTTGAACGAATTTTCATAACACTTTGCAGAGATGTACGAGAACATCACATTAGATATAGAGAGTAGTAGTTTACTACGATAACATGGCGCGCCCCTCCAAAATTCAAAACGTTTGAAAGTATTTGTGAAAGTATTTACAATGCACCACCAAGATTCACAACGCATGTGTGCGTAATGAGACGGCCGTCAAACAAAAACAAATCCACGGATTTGTTGCTCGACTAGTCACGCTCTAATCGCTCATTATTATTAGTAATGGCGCTGCACTGACGTATTCTATGAAAACGACACGTGCGTTGTCTTGGGCGCTCGGCAACTTATGATTAGTTGACCAACAAATCTGGTAATAAGTGAGATATTACGAGTACTGTACGAGTAAAGACGAATACGTACAACTACATACAAACTCCTTCGTAAGGATGTCACTACACACATTGAAACAGTAATTTGGAGGGGCGCGCCATGTTATCGTAGTTTATCTCTACTTGCTTGTCAGTTTAACCGTGTGATTTTAGTACTAGTTTAGTGAGTTTAGTATTTTAAGTTTTATCTGAAAGACATACATCTTTTTCATATATATTATTTTAAAATTACTGAACGGAAAACCATCTGTCATGAATGACATACAAATAAATGACGTCTGTCTATTGACGTTTCTCAATTTACATTTGAGCGAGCAAGAAGCTGTGAATTTGTTCCGAAAATATATTGAAAAATAAATGTATTTACTATCAGAAGAAATAAATCAATAATAGAAATGCCATAAAACATTACAATGAATCCTATTCTTGTACTGTTCCTCACATTTATTCTTATTTACTCTTGTGTATCGTGGTGAGTTTTGGTTTCGGTTTGTTTGTTTTTTGCCCGATGTAAATTCTTTAAAACTTTTCGGTTAATTGCCCGTAAAATCAAGATTTAAGATAACTGTAAATAAATGCTACTAAATCTTTCTGATAAATAAGTATAGTACGGTGATGATTCATCTGTTTTTATTTTAATGAAAATTTCTGTTGTGTATTGTTTGTCTTGTATACTTTGCAATTAATTTTTTCTGTGTCAGCGGATGTTTGCTTTCCATTCCAGCGGATATTATCTGATGACAAGCAAAATACTTTGCTTAGTAACAGTTAATGGTACAAATTAAATTTGAAAGTGTTTGAAATCTTATTGGAATATCAAGATACATTCTTGGATGTTTATTTTTTTAAAAATTATCTTTTGTAAATATTATGGTTTTACCTTATCTTGATTTACTTTATAACCAAAATAGTGAATGATAATTTACTTTAAAAAAGTACTTCCATGTCCTGTACGAGGGGCTAACACCTTTTCCAACACAGCTATCATATTATAACTAAAAATTTATTGTAAAATACATCCTTCAGGTTATTGCCTACATTATTATCATGGCTTTTCAAAAGAAAATACCACATCAAACTGAAAATTGGGAGGATAGCTGTCCTGAAACTCATATTACGGGATGTCAGTCTATCGAAAGATGGCTATTCTATTGTAAGTAGTAATACATGCTTTGCTGTTGGGGAGTCCTTTTGTTCACTATTGATGTTTTTGTTTCTTTTAGTTTATTAATAAGATGATATTTAATAACATCTTAATAAACAGTTTTTCTATTTCTTTTAATTAGTACAGCTGCAATAATTGATATTTCTCATAAACCTAAAATTTCTTTTTTAATAATATTAACCATATAATATTTCAGCACATAGATGAAGTATCCTTTCGAAGCAGTTGCTTCAATTCGGAAATAAATAAGCTGGTGTCAGTTGTGATAAAATCCCTCAAGGTGACAAACAATGCAGAAGAGAAAAGAAATGCTGTTGTTGAGACAATCCTTAAGCCTTTGCTGTCGAAACAGAACTCAAGTTCCAAAGAAGCAATGGTTGATGATAGCAGCAGCATTCAGGCTTTAGAGAAGGAACTATGTGGCTTGAAACAACATAAACTGCTGGATTTTAGGGATAAGAAACTGCCACCAAGTTTGATTATGTTTGCTCAGGTACCTATTAAGTTAAAAATGCTTTTTTTAATTAAAAATTAGTGTTCAATTAAACTATTTAAGTTTATTTCATCGCAGGATCTAAGAAATAAGAAATTAATTAAAATCATATTTCTTTCATGCAATTTTTTCTTACACATTTTTAATGGTAATTTAAATAAAGATCTGCAGATCAAATATATTATCTTATTATTGATTTCATAAGTTTATTACTAATTTATCTTATTTTCCAGTTCATGGGTGTGCACATATTCAATGCGTCGATAACATTACACAGTGGGACAGACAATGGCTGGTATGTCCATGCGAAAGCTTCAGAAGTCCATGCCGATGGTGCTGCCGGGGGCCCAGCGAGGGCTCTGGTGTTCTCCGCTAATGTTGTAGAGGCGGAGGCTAAGGTTATGGCCGGTGGGAATACTCTAGTGGATGCCGCGTGTAGTGTGCTGGTCGAGGGAACCGTGAAGGCTGATGGGCCTTTGAATGTTGAGGTGACTTTCCTTAACTTAGTTTGAAGCATAAAAATTATTTCTTTTATCACTGTTAATCAACAAAAAAAATTAACTTTTCTTTAATGTGGCACTAAGGAAATTAAAGTGAATTGTATTGTAATTATGTACTATATTGTATAAAAACAATAAAACAATCTGTATGCATGCTTCGCCTTAAATTATTTTTTATTTTTTCAGAAAATCCATACAGTAGTAAGTAACCCATCAGTGGTGCTACAAGATGATTTGTATATATTTTTACAAAAGAACAAGAGAAGGAAACCTGCGACAACACCAGTGTCTAGTGAAGATCACCTCGTCTCTCTCATACCTAGACTCTCTCCTGTTATACCAAAGGTAACCAATTAGATAGTTTCTACCTACTTGATACTTTATATTTTGATGTATAATTTAGTTTTCAAATTAGTCAACTCAGTGTCTAAAATGAAATTGTACAGTGTTTAAAAATGAAACACTGTGAGAATACAATCTCGCGCGATAGCGTCCCTTGACATTGTAATTTGTCGAAAAAATGTAATCCGTAACCAACTGTATTAAATCGCAAGCAAATGTTACGGTTGTTTCTTAAATAAAAGTATCTGATCAATTCTTTACTCTGCCAGAATGACACTTTTTTTCTATCGAACTACAGAATATTTGTAACTATTGCATGGAGAGTCATATCACAAACCTTAAGAATTTCTTAAATTGTTTACAGATATTTAGTTTGAAAATTGGACCCGCGTCAGTTGCGTGCGTCGATAATATCACCAACACGCGATTTGAAGTGTCGCTGCAGAGTTTACAAGTAAGGAAAATTGATATAGTCATTAGTCATGGTATTTGAGTTGTAGATAAATTTAGTGTTACAAATGTTATTTGTGTACAACATACACTATTTGAGAAATCTTAATTTTCATTCTTTCATAAAGCATAATAAAGTTTTCACTTATACTCTGTCCATTATATTATTTGCTTTTTGACAGCTTCACGCCTATGAAGGATTGTATTGTTTAGGTTAAAATGTCATACAAGTAATATTGTACTTCATGGACAGGCCCCGCCCACTTAGTGATGTCTACACAGAATTATTCAATGATGGATCGATAGATTATAATAATCGATAGAAATACTCTGTAAATATATCCGATACAGAAAAACTCTTCTATTATGTTATGTAATTTAAACATAAAGACAACCAAATTTTAAGATAAAGTGAAGTCCCATGTCCCCTAGTGGGGTAAGGGGCAGATGCATTATACATCTGTTTCACTGATCGATTTTCTTTAGGGACAAGTAGGTGATCAGCCTTCTGTGTCCTACCAGACCAAGAAATTTTAAGATAGAAACCAATAAATAATAAAATATTAGTTTAGTTTAGTTTTAACATAAAATGCATCGATATGTGGTCTTATTATTACATATCTTATTAGTATGTTTACGTTGTAATTATTATTTACGTATCTGATTCGATTTATGATAATATTTTGAATTTATAATAGGAATGGTATCACAATCGATAATCTTTTGGACATCACTTCTGGTATCACCCGTCGAGCTGTCAAAAGGCTTTGAATTCTTATATTGGACAGACTATAAGTAAGGGACTAAATTTCATTGTGGTGATTTTCTTACATAAACATTAAAAACACTTCCACTTTTTAAGATAATAAGTGTTTTTTTTTAATTAAAAAAGTAAACACGAATTGAATTATAGTAAAGTAATAATATGTTATATATAGTGGAGTTAAAATTTAATTGTATTTCTCCAGGTGAACTCGAGATTCAGTGCAGCATCAGTAGTAGTGAGTGCGATCGGTGCAGAAGTACTTAGTCTACCGCAAGTGTATGTGGCATATCAAATGGACTGCTTCCAAGTCACCGCGAGAGATGACACGCTGCTGTATCTGAGTAAATTGAAATTGGACGCTAAGGTACGCGTGATAAGGTTGATTTTTGCTTGGATGTGTGATGTGGTGTAATTTTTCTATAACAAAAATTTTTCGCTCGATATTGAGATACTTGGTACTTGAAAATAAACTTTTTGTATCTAATCTTAATTTGTAAGAAAAAAAATATATTTTATACTTGATGTTTTTTCAGTTGGAAAAAGGTGTTTTAAACCTATACCTCATAATCAGCACGCTAAACGTGACATACGAACACAGAAACGTATTTATGTGGTATTCCACAATACTACAAAGGATCAAGAGTTCACGATCCATGCAACTCCCGGAACCGAGGCAGAAATGTAAGTTTTCTATCTGTTGCGTGACACGGAAAGAACACAGTCTATTTTTTAAATTTTACCGTTTAAATATAAATGTTTGCATTATTTTAGCTTGGGATGCGGAAGCGTGGTGGTCGCGCATGTCCCGTAGCTGCGCACTACAAGGTTGCGCAGAACTGCGCGCTGTGCTCATACGCACTAGCCGGGTGCGCGGGGCCCCGGGGTCCGGGACCCGCGGGGAGCCGGTACTCACGGGGCCCGCGGGGGAGGGCTTCACGGTGGGCTGCAGCGGGCTGAAGGTCAAGTTCGATCAGCTGTTGGATACTACTGGTGAGTTGAGCGACTTAATAGGTAGATTTTGCTTAATTTACAGAATATCATGAGTCTGTGACTTCGATAACGCGATATATGCAATTTAATTTTATAAAAATGTTACGACCTTTTTTTTATCCTGCAATAAGTCACAAAAGTAGAAGACATTGACTGTAATCCAGTTGCGCAATTAAGTTAAACCATGTTTTTTGAAGTGAAAGGGGCGTTGTTATCGAGATACCGTCACGTCATTGAGTAAGGCGACGATTTTGGTATCTTTGAATTTTGCCAAAAAAGTTTCACTTCTAACACGTGTTGCTCGGCACACAAGCTCTTTTTTTAAAGTTCTAAAACTAACGAAACGTTCCGATGAATTCATACAACATACAATATTATGAATATGCAAATTTTTATAGATTCTTATATTTTTATTTCATATAACACCAGAAGAGACATACAAGTCCACTGGTCGTCAATGGAGTGCAGAACTGCTAAT